>JBBPQL010000190.1:0-42829 GCA_038092515.1 Boletus subparvulus | reverse complement strand
TAGGCGAGCGAGATGGACTGGGAGACGTCGAGGACGATCTGGAGCGCCGGAGCGATGGAGATGGCGACCAGACAGATGAGGGACGAGGTGGTAAGGACGGCGCAACGAGCGGCGCACGCCGCGACTCGAAACGAGTCGACACGACACCGCTGACTGCAGGCAAGCCGGGTCAGCACGGACGGCGCAAGCGCGAGACAGCGGACGTACCTGAGGCGTCCACACCACCAACCATCCGAACCCACCGCGTCGTCGTGGACGACTCAAGACGAACCCTACAAGTATCAGTACCAGAAGAAGGACTTACCAGGTCACACGAACGCGTCGAGGCCGAATCGGGCGAATCGGGCCGTTCGGAGACGTTGTATATGGACTATAGATGACGATTGGGGAGAGTTCCCGAGGCGCGATACGCGCAGACGAGTCCGCTGGAGTCGATCGAGGCCGACCGCACACACTGGACAGCGCAAGAACATTAGCCGAGCCGCGGCTTACCATATCGGGCAACCACTCGAGCGCAGCGCGTCGCGACCACGGACACGTTTACACGGACACGAAATTCATTCATTTATCAATACATTGGTATACTCTCATTTGATTTTATCTTTTACCTATGAGGACAAACACTTACAGTCATTTTACTTAGCCTCTCGTGTTTGAGGGGGAGTGTTGGAATTCGTATTCCATATATGGTAGTTACTGCTTACTTAAGCATAGCTACATCGCACCATTCTTACCTTTAGTTTTACTTAGTGACTTACTGAGTATTCTACAGCACCACCTTTCTACATCTACGACACCCTCCGACTCTCCGTCATCAGTGCTATCACACAATGTTCAGCGAATGTGGTGTTCGGGGGGTGTCTCTGACACCGAGCAATATGATTGCTTGATTTGTATGCCGAACATGCCGAGAGTTGTTGAGCTTAAATTCTTTTGTCCGAGAGGAGCACGGTTGTCCTGGCTTCCATAGAAATCTCTGCCAAACGGCAAATTTAGTGAAACACACAAACCCACTACTTACGTAGCGGGAATTTCGTCTTTTCCGACCGTGTCTCAGGTGTCAGTAAGTATACTCGTGCGACACCTCTTCGACCTGAAGGACACCTTGCAACACTCTGAGCATGCACCACATTATGCTGACGGTCCCTTTCTTCGCTAGGTGGACGTTCCACTTGGTTTTCCATTGATCGTGTGGAGCCTGTCATCACGGCAAGTCCGGCATCTGCGCAATGTTATTCACGTTTACCTCGATGTGCACATCCAGATCTCCCAGCGCGCCACCAAACTGCCACCCGCCCAGAAGTGACAACCCTTCCAAGCCGTCTTCTGAGTGCACGGCTCACACCTCCGACAACAACTGCAAGCCCTGCTGTTGATCAGGTATGACCCCTCATCTGCATGTTACGGCACGCTCACACTATGACAACCAGGCTATACTATGCCATGTTCCTATATACACAGAGTGGGTCGCAAACCCATGGAATACCCGTAGCATCGTACCCCATGGTACGCCGGTCGTCTTGCTATAGGATTCACAACGAAATCCGACTTGCTTGTGTCCTATGGGTTATCGAGGCTTGGTTTCTCATCCGATTCCGGACGAGACTTCCCTCGTAATGATATACAAACAGGTGTGGGGTAACCGGTCAAGTCGTCAGTGATGGTGATACATGGACATGTCTTCGGTTGTCACCGAGGCCTCGAATTGTAATGGAGGACACCGTAGGATCGTCATGCTGGTGTGGGTCTGCTGAACGAAAAGGTAGTTTTCACCTTTAGCGAGTGTACAGGGTGTAGGGGAGAATCGTACCATGTCTTAACAGAAGGGCCTTTGCGTCGTTACTATGTTACAGCCAACATGGAGTTCTTACTTTCGAGTATTCGGCGGCTGTCGGTCGATTTAATTGAAATAATGAAGACAAGATCAATTCGAATGCCCGGTGTCTACTGCTGGTTACGACTGAGAGTGACTAGGCCTCATGGGCCCTTCAGATCTGGTCAGTCTGGTGAAGCAGAACCTTTCGAAGTTGACAACGTTAAAGGCTGGACTCGTCCGGTGACTGTCCAGTGTCATCCTACAGGTATGACCATTGACAATATCACAGTGAAGGAACTGGGTCCGGTTCATTTTCCCTCTCGGTCCACGCCCGACCTCGAGGACATCATGATACTGTACTAGTACGGGTCAGTGTCAGCAACTAATACTACTAAACTTGTAGTCACCGAGACTACTGACTCTGCGCAGTGCGGTTCCCTCTGGCCCGGTTCAGTCAAGCACGGGCGTCGAGGTAGCCTGGGCATGTTCCAAGTGCGTCCATCATGATTGCGTCCGCGGCGCAAAATGGATTGGGACTCAAGTTCGGACTCATCTCAGATGCTTCTGATCTGATCATGTCACGAGAACGCAAATTCGTGTGGGTTGTCTGCCCACCGTGGGAGACGGATTGGTTTGCGACTCTACAACCCGTCCAGTGTACTTCCTCCGACAAACGACTGAAAAAATCAACTTGCCCATACTAGATTCGTGGCAACTGCTATACTAGTCTGGGATGGTCCTTTGACAGGTCTGGTTTTCGTAAACTCCTCAGTTTCACTCATGTGCGCCCGGCGCTCGCGGCCATACTAGCCCCCGACCAAATACCCTTTCCCCACCTGACCTTGCTCCATTCTGCCGCATCAACATGCGTTCTCACATTCTCTCGTGAGTAGTAATACCTCGCTGCTTATCTCGCGGCAACAGTTCATCCGCAGCACCACGGTTACACGAGGCACGAGCGTTCTTACGCCACACCGCTATTGGAAGGTGGTTACCGTCTCGTGGTTCACGGGGTGGGAATTGGGCAGGTGAGTCTAGGTTTGTTTTACCCGCACAAGTGTGGGTCGTGCCATAGGTGATTTTCTTTCCTTGCAGCTCATGACAAACTTCTGTCGTCTTGAACCACAGCTGCGCTCGTATCTCGTGCGGAGGCTTGATGGTGTGCATCTGAAGGACGGAATTTGTGAGTGGCAAGTACTAAGCACGAACTCTAATTATGAATTGATCTCATAAATCCTCATGGGGCTACAGCCAACACGTGCCGAATAGAAGCACGGAAAAAACCCATTTGGGCAGTTGCGTTCATGTCATCCCTCGGGGAGGGCTGGGGCGTCTACAGCATCCGGTCGCCAGGTTTCCCTCTTTTCTCCCATCTCCATTCCACATCCCACCCAACACCTTCGACAGTTTTGTTCATCGATATCCACCATACTCGAGTCATGTCTGACCGCGCTGCTGACGTTAGGAAGAAGTTCCAGCGATTCCGGATTCTCGTTATCGGACGAGCCAATGCTGGAAAAACCACACTCCTCCAGAGAGTTTGCAAGACGACCGAATCCCCAATTGTTCGTGATTGGCATGGTAAAATGGTCAGTGGGAGACTGCTATGTCGTCAACAGACCATTTCATGCTAACGGATTCTTGCAGATCAACACTGATGTGAAGGGAACAACGGGGGTGGGTATTTTGCACATCGTTGGCATGCACTATTCTTGATGACAAGTTATAGCGTGGCGAGCATGACATTGAGCACGAAATTTCGTTCGAAAGCAATGACCGTTTTGTTTTCCATGATTCACGTGGTTTCGAGGCCGGCAGTGAAGCAGAACTCAAGAAGGTTCAATCATTCATTGAAGCACGTGCAAAGGATCAGGCTCTGGGAAAGCGCCTACATGCCATATGGTTCAAGTCCATGTGCTACTGTTGTTTGGTGCTTGTCTCAATGTTGTTAACAATAGGTATTGCATTCCGATGCATGACCATTCCAGGCCAATTACTGTGGCAGAGGAAGCCTTCTTCTCAAAGTGTGGTACTGGAAGAGGTAAGAAGGCTCAGTGAATCAGGTCATGGACTGAGCTTGTCATCAGTGCCAGTAATTGCTGTCTTCACCAAATTTGATGCATTACATACAGTTGCATTTAGTGAGCTTACAGAGCAAGGGATGGGAAGTGAAGAAGCACTAGCCATTGCTCCACAGCAAGCAGAACAGATGTTCAAGGATAAGGGTTACTATGGAATGCTCCAGTCAACAGAGTTTCCTCCAAGGAATTTTGTGTGTATGGGTGGTGAGTGAATATGTGTAATGATATAGAATGAATAAAGATTGTGGTTGAAGAAATGGATAAAGAGCAGGCAGATTGCACTGCACTTATTGGATGCACTGCAGAGGCACTGGATGATGAGATGTTGGAGACATTATTGGTTTCTGCTCAGCAAGTCAGCTTGGAGATTTGTGTCAACTATGCAGTGAGAAGGAAAGTTATAGATGATTTTGCAGCTTTGATCAGTGCTGATTAATTGTATTTTAGAACATTGAAAAGGTTCTTGGGATATGTGGACAGATCTCATACTTCCCAATGGAAACATAGTTGGAGAATGCAGTCAAATCTGGCAGTATGGTTGCCACATGTTCAAGTAGGTGTGTAGAATTTTATGTACAATCAATACTAATGTGATTTTAGTGGGTAAGAAACATACAAGTACTTACATCCATGCTCACTGTAATATGATTTCTGGTGTACTGACAGGGTGTAAGTTGCTCTGTCTGTGGAGTTGATGTCATTACATCCATGCTCATTTCAGTTCTGGTGTGCTGACAGGCTGTAAGTTGTTTTGTATGTGGAGTTGATGTCATTACATCCATGCTCATTTCATTTCTGGTGTGCTGACAGGAAGTAAGTTGCTCTGTCTGTGGAGTTGATGTCATTACATCCATGCTCATTTCATTTCTGGTGTGCTGACAGGAAGTAAGTTACTCTGTCTGTGGAGTTGATGTCATTACAGTACATCCATGCTCATTTCATTTCTGGTGTGCTGACAGGCTGTAAGTTGTTCTGTCTGTGGAGCTGACATCATTACATGCATGTTCATTTTATTTCTGGTGTGCTGACAGGCTGTAAGTTGCTCTCTCTGTGGAGTTCATTGCCTTAGATAAATGGTCACCCCTGTCGGTTTTTTGTTGTAACAGCGGGTAAGTTGATGTAGCTATGGTATTGATATCCTTCTGTCCATGCTCACTATTGTTACACTCCTTGTGTGGTAACAGCTTGTAAGTTTCTATGTCTATAATGCTAGCATTACATCTTTGCTCACATCCATTCCAATTCTTTTGTGTTTACAGAATGTGAGTCATAATCCCTATGATGTCAATGTTTCTACTTGTGCTTGTTCCACTGCTTATGGTGTGTGCACCTGCTGTAATTTTATCTTAGGTCCTTCTAATGTGAATATTCTATCCATCCTTTAGCATGTATGGCTTACACTTTCACATTCAATTCAAACTTTTGTCACTTTGATATCTAACACACTTTTAGTTTGATACTCTCAAGGTGGATGACATTCAACAGCCATTCACATTTTTGGTTAGCTTTGTTTCATCTTTATTTATTTCAGTGTTTTTACTGTATAATTATAGTGCAAAGGCTCTCACATCAATCAAGCTTGTTTTTTTGGTGCTTGTATATATATCCTTCTTTTTATTAAATATTTTTACTTAATATCCATTTCAGCCATTCTACTAATCCTTGTCCATTCTTTCTATTCCTGGGATCAAAACCTACAAGGGGACCATCTTGTTGCTTCCTTTCAGCAATTCATCAAATCTTCACATCCTCAGGTCATTGCATCAGCTGTGGAGCAGGCCATCAAGTCATGTGGAGAAGATCATGATTTATTGTGTGAAGAAATCATCAAGATTATTTGGAAGCATCCTTTGGGTAAGCTGACATTTAAGATTTTATTCAAATTTTATTCATGTCTTATAGAGCATCCTACTTTGATGAAAGCCAACTCTTTGAACACTAAGCAAGTTACAGCCAACCAAGCCACAGCCAAGAAAACTATCCCACAGAGACTCCGCAGATTGTTCAAACATTTCTAAACATCTTTGTCAATTCCAAGGAAGCTTTTCAAAAAAAGCATCTCTGTACTGGTAGCATTTTCATAATTAATCTGTCAAGTCTTGTAGTTGCTTCAAAATACATGTTCTTTGTCATGGATAATTCAAATGCCTTTCATGAGAGGTATTGTACTGGACCATGGACCACTATCATATCAATAACCTCAGTCAAATATGCTGTTTTCCCTGAACTCATTATTAATACAATGACAATGTTCATTTGATAATAGTCCACTTGGTTATTTAGCAAACAATATTTTTTGGATTACCTGAATGTCAGGAAGGATGTATCACAGGTGATAAGAAGTATTAAAAACAAACAAATACAGAATATCATAGATGTCAAAGATTTGCCTGGTGTTCAAAGTTGGCATTAAAGAATATTTTGATCAATTAGGCCACACATCTCTGGAAACAGAGATTGATCATCCCAGGACAAAAACAAGAGTGGAGAGATGAAACCCAGTACAAAAACAGATAGGAACATCACCTGCATCCAAGTCAAAGTCAAGGTTTTTCAACCTCATGCACAGGCTTGAGGAATATTGTCACTCTTTCTGCATGGTTCATGTTCATTCCACAGGCAGCACCCTAATGGTCCTCATCAGTTGGTGGAAGACAGATAGAGAATATATGATCTTCATTTACATCATGCAGGGGAAAATATAGATGCCAGATGCCTCTTCTCTCACCATCTCTTGGCTTAGTTTATCCTCACACTTGCAGTGATGCTCTTGTACATGTACCCAAGCCTTTTGAGTAGAAAAGGGAAACATCTGTCATGATCTAATTAATAGTCACAATTTGAGAGATGAACATATATATACCCACATATATCCAAGGAAGACATCATATTGAATTAATGCCTGAATGCTGTCAATATCTGTGACATACAGTATGATGTCAGTTAGGTAGTTGGGAACAGCATCAAGGCTGTCTTTGAAACGACCAACACTCACTAGGAGCGCTAGAAGTCAAGTAGTGACAAGTAGTGGTACATAATTAGATAGCTCCTAGAGATGATGGGAAATCTCCAAGAGGACAAGACTGAGGTCCTCCTGGCACTCCATTGAAGTCTTATGTATATATTATACAGGGGTTTGGCTATGTGTACACTAGATCATATGATATCCTATGCTACATGACTAGGTTATGAGTTGTACATAAGGATGACTGGTGCACTACTATAGCCATATAATGGAAAGAAAGCTAACCATGAAGAGATGGTGAGGTAGGCAGTGCACATGTGTGGTGAAATGACCAACACTCACTAAGAGTGACAAGTAGAGTGGACTGGTAGCTCCTAAAGATGATGGGAAATCTTCAAGAGGACAAGACTGAGGTCCTCCTGGCGCTCCATTGAGGTCTTATATACTATACAGGGGTTTGGCTATGTGTACACTAGATTGTACGATATGCTATGCTACATAACTCATTCATGAGTTGTACATGAGGATAACAGGTGTATCAGTACAGCTGTGTAATGGAAGAGAAGCTAACCATGAGGATAAGGTGAGGTGGGAAGTGTGCATGTGTGAGTCATGAGGTGAACATGTGCAAGGCTTTTGGAGCAGAGCGGCCTGCAGGGCTACATTGCACCAGCAGCAGGGCAGCAGGAGGGAAGGAGTGCCAGGAGTCCAGGTTGGGAGATGCTGGAGTAGCACAACTGCAGTGCACAATGTAGAGTAGAAGTCTTGTCTTGTCTGCTAGGGTTGATATGGTCAGCAAAGGGCTATCGCCCACATTCCCTCTCACAGCTTCATCCTGGCCGGTTCATCTGGTGACAAGAGCATGATTTGCACTCCGAGCTACAACTTAGACAGCCCATCATCTCCCTCGTCTCTCCCACTCACTCAGTCTAATGATGAAGGCTCAGAATCTGGGAGACTTCTTCCAATATGTCTTGTATTAGCCCCCAACACTCTCACTGGCAGAAGACACCACTTGAGCAGTGCGGCAACCATATTACCCAGCACTTCAGGTTTTGCCCTTAGACCAGCATTTTTCACCCCACCCACAGCTGAAGCACCAGAAACAACTGGAAGGTACATGAAGTCATCTGACACCCCAACCAGCCACACCAGCCATGCACAGCCTCACAGTGTACATGGAGCACCAAAATGCCCACTCAGAAACATACCACCCCACCTAACCCAACCCACTGCCCAACAACCATTCCCATCCATCAATCCCCCACAAGCCCCCCTTCCCAATAGAGCCACTATGACAGAAAACCCCCCCACCACCGACATGTTCTTTGGCGATGAAGACAACCCAACCATGTGGTTTGCTGAGTTCCAGCGGATGCTACCCCTCTCCTGAATGGAAAATGAGAAGGTCTCGCACTTCGCCAATCACATTGTCCCCAACAGCTACACATCTGACTGGCTTGACACCCTTACACATATGTACATAACGACATGGCCAGTCTCGCTACCATATGCATGGCCTTTGATGTCAGATGGCCCCACCTAAATGCCTGAAATTCTCGTGAGCGGAGCAGATGCAATGAATTAGGGAGCAGGTACTCAGTGAGGAGAATATTGGGAAGTGGATCACACTGCAGAATAAACGGAAAGCTGACTATGGCCAGAACATCTGGGCTAATGAGGTAGTGAAGGTGGCAATAATCATGGGAGACACAGTGGGATTCCTTATCAACTGTGCAGTCAATGGGATCCCGAACTTACTCAAAGACCATCTCACATGCTGATACAACACCTGGGAGGAATTTAAAAAGGACATATGAGGTGTAACACCACATAGGATCAAACAAGGAAAGAGAAATTGGAGCATGAATGCATGAGAGATGCAGAAATAGCCCAGCTGCATGCTCAGACCTCAGCGACAGCAGCAACACTCCAAACTGCCATCTCGCAACTCTCCCACCTCCAACTATTCCCAGCACCTTACAATGTCAGGACTATACATTGAGCCATTTATCACATATTTTCTTTTATTCTTTTCCATTTTATTCATTCAGCATTCCAAACCCTTCATTTATAAAGAAGATCATTTTATGTTCACACTTTCCCTCTCAACTTGTTTCCATGACATTGAGAGGTCAGTATCCTTATCTTTATCTTGCCCTTTGATTCATAACTAATACCTTATTTGTATCTAGTCCATGCTTTGTTCTAGGTACATACTCTTCTAATTTAACTTGTTTCCACAACATTGAGAGTCTGTGCTTTGTTCTAGGATTGACATACAATGCATGTCATCCCACGCTGAACCGTAACCTCCACCCCATTGTCACCCAACTCAGCCTTCCCAACCAACACCAACCATACAGCACCCTGGGCCTAGGACAAGGAAGCTGGCTACCAAAGTGACCTCCCTTGACCAGGGAATCAATAATGGAACAGGTAATGGCAATTCCACAACGTCCCACATCCATTGAGGGCAAACAGCAATATAAAGCAGACATCAATGCATGGCATGCCACCCATGGAAGAGAAACCATCCTGTCATTATCCCGACCATACCCAATATGTAACACCTGGCACAGCACTGCCTGGGTCTGGTGAGTGCTTCAACTGCAGTATAGTCACTGAACCCTGGCATATGAGCAGAAACGTGACACCAAGACCTGTTTACCACCCCTTGAAACTTGGTGGTGATAAATAGTAATGGGAACAATATGGAGAGTCACCCAGCCCTAAGTCCAATCTACCCCCATCCAATATGTGTGGTCTGCTCTACAGCCACAAATCACCTATCAACAAACCCAGACACCAGTTTGGATGGTAAAAGCACACGAGAATGACACCACATGGGATACAGGACACTGGGGTAATTCCCAAGACACTGAATGGGAATGGCATGAGCTGGAAAATGACCAGGGGTTACAGCACCATGCAGGCCAGCCATAACCCCCTCACAATGCCTGCACCCCTTGCCATCTCCAACTTACAATACTTCTACATATGAGAGACCTGAATATACCATAAATACTATCACCTCCCCCCCTCCCATACTTACACAAATAACCCATGGTGCCCCGAATGAACCTAACCATATAACACAAGAAACTGGTAATGTAACCATCCCTAACAACAAAGTAACTGATGTGTACTTGGTGGATGAACTAGGAAAGCTGATTGTTACATGCACCAGCAATCCCTTCCTCACAATGCTGAGCTTACGGGGCCCGAAAGGGGAACAAGTGCATTAGGTAGGTACAGTAGTTGGGGATGGCATTGAGGCTGTCTTCCTCTACACACAAAAGACAAGGGAGGGTTACAGTGCATTTCTGTGAACAGAAGTATGACATACAGGTGTCCCTTCAAGTTTACCAATCAAAATGATATGTCCATTGGTGGTGTGCATATTCTAGTCATTTCTACTTATTCACACAGCAAGAATTTGCACTCACCTGAAGCGAGTTTGGTCAGTGCATCCATATCAGGAGTAAAGCTCCCATTGACAACCAGGGGGCTCTGAGAGGGTGGGGGCATCAAGGTTTTTTCTGTGAGAGGCATGTAATGGGTGTATGCATGTCTTTCATGCTTGTAGCTACTGTAATCCAGAGTGACACAAAGACCATCACTACCATCCTACAGAAGGATAGACAATGGAAAAAGATGTCAGAGTCTGCATTGTAGGGATGGTCAGCAGAGATAGCAGTAATATGTATTGCACTGCAACACACATCCATACAATTCAGACCTGCAGCCTGACAATGAGCTTGGACAATGTTGGATTGGAAACATTCTGGACCTCCTTGCACTCATGATTATCCAGACATCTTGCCATGAAGGAAACCTGTCCCTTGGAGGCAGACTCTAACTTGATAGTTAAAATGATTGTCTTGTGAGGTGATACATAGTCTTTTGAGAAGACCTTTGAAATGAACTCCATATCAAATTTCAAGCTGGGATGGAATGTGCTTACAACAATATCTCAACTGAGACCTCTCAGCTACATTGTGCACCATACAACCCTGCATGTCTCAGAGTACCCAAGCAGTAATGAATCAAAGAAGGTCATCTGAATACCAGTGATTGAATGCTGAGTAATCCTTTGGATCCAATGGAACCTGCCTTTGATGACCCAGTGTGTGTTGTGCTCCATTTGATCCCTGAAAAAGAATTGAGGGGAAAAATTGAGAGAGATCACAGCTGAGAAATATAGAGTCGCTTCCTCATGTTTCCTCATGTCAATGATTGAGTGTTGGGACTTGCCACCTACTGCAACCCCCCCAATCAAGCTCATCAAACCATCCAATCAGAAGTTCAGAACAGAGACATTGTTGAAAAATAAAGTTAGCTGTGAAAGTCTATCTGGTGGCCTGGTATATTGATACAGCAATGTAGTACTGAACCATGTAAAATGATTGCACATACCAACTGAGGTCAGAGAGATTTACAACAAACACAAGCAGAACTTGCAATGTCAAGAACATTACAACACAAAGCATCCTAATCATCTGCCCAAAGCCATGCATACTCCAAGCACATTATAGACATACATATGTACACTCTTTGTTAGGTCAGCCCATTTGAACAAAAAGATGGGCACCACAAACCTTCCATATTGACTGTGTGCCCAATGGTTTACTTCCATTGTTTCCCAGCCCTCACAATCTGTTGTGGTTGCATGTCCCTCTCCTCCTTGACAGCCTTCCAATCAGCTGTTCTTCCCACCATTACGTTCACAACATCCATTGTTGATGCCAAAGGCCCAGAAAAATATGCATGAATGTTATAGATTTCCAAATGATGAGGAGGTATATAATACAACCTTGGGAAGGCACATGTCAGTTCTCGAGGCCTAAATATCCACACAGACCAACAACATAACCTACCATGACTATATCCAATCCAAAAAGAAATCCTTATACACTGCTGACTTGAGTGCTGTAGAGACATGTACATGTATGTCTCTGTGCTTATACATATTTCATCTTTTTATACCTTTTACCCAACTGCCTTACCTTCATATTTTCACTCTGAACCCTTTTAGTTGCTAAGACTGGTCTTGGTTTATACCAGACCATGCTGAGCGCATTTGAACTATTTGGTCTTCATTGTTAGTATGTTACTACTTCATGTTCTTTTAGTACTGATGGTCACTGATTGGACTTGTTGGTGTCAGAAGCATATGAGACTTTAGGGTCTTAGACCCAGTACCTAACCCCTTTTCATTTGTATCTTTTTGACTTGACAGCTACTTAGAGTTTGACAGTCTTGGATATACCTGGACTATAAAGCCTTGTACTTAGGAATTGAAAGATACTTTTGGTTGGATTCTTGAACTATTTGAACCACTTGTCAACTGTACTGTCTACTGTCTACCACACCATCCACTGTTACCACATTATGTTCTTGCTTTCTTTGCTTTGCTCACTTCGAACTCCTGGTCTCATGCTCTGGTCTTTCACCAGACTGTCATCTTCACACTTAGCTTCAGCCTCAGACTTTCTTCCAACTCTCCCCTTATCTACAGTCCATTCAGGGGCAAAGTATCTTGCCTCCCCCCTCTTTGATGGCCTAGGGCAAGTGTGTTTTACACTCTTAGTTCTCCTAGCCATCCTATAATCTTTATAGCACAGTGCTATCTGATGCCAGAAATGCCATGAATTGTACAGAGTAGGACATCCAATCCAGATCAATGAGATATTTATATGACCAATGTTTGCCCAGTGGCACTGAGCCTGCAAAACGGTGTACTTTGCATGGTTTGCCTTCACCATCAGGATAGCTGCTGACCATGGTGACAAACACCATGTCCATGATGTTATTATTGACATCTTTGGCTGGGATGGTGGTTGAAATAAAAGTGTCTGGCCACAAAGACAAGGGATGCATGATTGTCACATTGTTAGCAGCACTGTCATGCACCATGTGGAGGAATCTGAGCAAGACATGGCTTATGATGAGTCTACTGGTAGGTTTAGAGAAGTCAAGTACCTGTGTCATTGGTAAGTTGGTGTAAACTCCAGTAGGGTGCTACTGTTGGAATTATCTGACTGTGTCATATGGACTATCTCTTGTATGTATATGTATGTATGTATGTAAACCTACTTACAATATATATATGGCCTAAGTGATTGATGGAATGCTTTCCATTGATTATCACTCAGTCCAGGTCCATAGCTAGTATCCACTCCCAGTTGGTCCCAGCTTCTACCCTATTCTTCAATATAATCAATCAACCATCAGCCATATCAGATGACAACTTGTCCCCTGACAAGTTACTCACTGATTTAGAGGCTATGCTCACTAGTCCTTCCCAGGTTGCTGGCAACCCTATCATCACCACAATTCTCACCTGGGTAGTGGGAGCATTCCACCTCCTCCTCAGACAGTCTTTGTGACTTGATCTTTTCTCTCTCATTGAAACTCAAGGATAAAGTGTCTCTTCGTGAGTACCTCCCTTGAGACAACATTGTTTCACTTCAACATACAAGAGTATGTCTCACATAACAAAAGATCAAGAATCTCCTTTCATCCCTCCTATTTAGGAGTAGGACCAACCACCCCGAAAGATTTCTTACAGAGCCTTGAGACAAGCCTACGGGCTCTGAGCCAGTGACCCTAGTGATGAGGAAGAACGACCATCTTCCCCAGAACCCTTGACCATTGCACCTTCGACATTGACATCCCAAACCCCTAGAACACCTAACAAAGCGCTGTTCCCCCTGCACCACCTAGACAACCCTTTGTACCCCCTGCACCACTGGTAACCCCAGTCACACCCATGTCCACCAAGACCACTGAACTTAAGGCGGCCCTCCCCGCAGACTTCTCTGGAGAACCCACTGACACTGTATGATGGATCAAGGCCATGAAGGCCTACTTTTCTATCAACTCTTCAATCTACATACACCTCTGACAATGACAAGGTCATGACCACTCTCAATAAGATGAGCAAGGGACACGAAGTCTCTTTCTCAGAAATGTGGTATGACAAGATGGTGGATACTTCTGTCACCAACACCGAAAAGACATTCAACAAATTTGCTTCTAACTTTGAATCTACCTTTTTCCCCTATGATACCAAAGCCACTGCTTGATTCGAGCTTACCAAGCTCACCCAGAAGTCATTCAAGTGCCCTGATGGAATTATGGACAATGGATTCCAAAAATACATCACTGACTTCCAGAACCTTGCTTCTAAAGCAGGAATCTCCGATGATGTCACCCTCATCGACCAGTTCTTCCTTGGACTTGACCAACAGCTTGCTACCATGATCCTCTCCATGTCTTAGATCCCTACCACTGTCGCAAAATGGATTGAACAAGCCAAAGTATTCCATGCCCAGAAAATGTGAATCCTTGCTCGAAAAGGCAGACAACTCCCTTCTATTGTACATTCCCCCAGAGCCACTCATGACCCCAATGCCATGGACATTGACACTGTCTCACATTCCAAGTTAATCCCTACAGAATGAGCGAGATGCATCAGAGAAGGACTTTGCTTCCATTGTAGGAAAAAAGGTCACAGCACCAACAAATGTAACAATTCTAGGAATGCTCCGACTGCAACCTACCCTTGTCCACAGACCATCCACTCTACTGAAACAATTACTCCGACCATGTCTCCCCCTGCCAAAACATCCTCTCCCATCAAAACCTATGTCAACTCACTGAAGACTCAAGGGAAGAACAAGATGGAAATCCTTCAAGTACTTCAGATGTGCTATGAAGAACCCAAGGAAGAAATTTCTGTCATATCTATTTCCCCTAACCAGGATTTTTGAATAGAGAAGCCACCTTGACGTTGCCTTCTCATACCATCTCCCATGTACTTGTAGCTTCTGCCAATGAATGAACCCTGCGTTTCCCTATCAAGCTACTTGTTGGAAAACAAACCATTGAAACCACCACCCTCATAGACTCTGGTGCCACCAGAAACTTCATTGACCTTGGACTCCTATCCCTTGCCAACGTTTCCCTCAAGAAACTCCCTCAACCAATCTGTGCCTTCAACATAGATGGTACTGCTAACCGACGTGGAATGATCCTTTGGAAGGCGCATACTTGCATGGTTCTACCTCATGGTTCTGAAAACTTAGATCTCATGGTTGTTAGCCCAGGATATAAACAAATCATCCTAGGAATGCCCTGGTTGAGATCTAACAACCCTTGCATTGACTGGAAAAGTAACACTCTTTCTTTCACTAGACCCCCCGCTCCAGACAATACCAATGACTTGACCTCTCAATGATATTTACTTAGGTGGCTTGGACTCGACTCAGACATGGAACTCTCTTCACTTCTTTCCCAACGATATTCATCTGAGGATGATGCATCTCTTCATGAGTACCTCCCTCAGATGAACCCTGATTGTGAACACCTCAATAAGATCACACTGTCTACCGAACTGGCTCAAGCTGCCAAAACCCCTGATCAAACAAGATTACCCTGTCCACCAAATTGGCTCAAGCTGCCAAAACCCCTGATCAGATGATCTCTGAGTGGTGTTCTGACCTAGACGACATATTCTCTAAGAAAACCCATGACTGACTTCCCCCTCATCAATCATATGATCACACTATTGATCTTAAACCATCATTTGTTCCCAAGATCACTAAGGTATATCCCCTCAATCCTAAAGAACAGGGAGCCTGTAAAGCTTTCATTGATGAACACCTCAAGACTGTTATGATTGTTCTTTTCTTTTCACATCTCGCTCGTCTCTGACTCGCTCTCTGCCTTTGTTCCTTTTTGCACCGTTCCTTTGGAACACCCTCAACCTAAACATAGCTTCCCTTTTACATGCTATGCATGGTCCCGTTGTCCCGTTCCCAATAACCTCTTACAGACATCTTTTCTTGTTCTTGCATAACTGTTATGCAGCCCTATTCCCTCTATCGCACAGCCTGGCTTTCCATTTATATCTGTCTTAGTCTTTTCACTAGGAACACTGCCTGGTCCATGCACTGCATCCCCACCTATTTAAGCAGACAATACATCATGTATATTTCTCTAACTTTAATCTACTTGATTCTCCCTTGTTGCCTGAACCTCCCTAAAGTCTTCGTGCTACTTTTGAGTGCACGCTTCTTTGTACCTTCGTCTTTGAACTCCCTAAGCAACCAATTGTTGCTAGGAGTTGCCATGGAAGTCCCCGACTCCCCCTTGCCCTTGAAGAAGCCCTTGAAGAACCCTTGCCCCTTAACTTTTCAAGTTTATGTTTGCCTCTACCCAAGTCAAGTGTAACAAAAGATTAAAGTTCTCCTCGCCGGAGCTATCACCATTATAGTCTCCCACCATTGCTCAACAATCCACTCAAAACCCTCGCTGGTTCCTGCCGCGACCATGAGAACCCTTGCCCACAGAAACCCCCTCAGAAACCTCCCACTTGGACACCGAAGAGGAAGTAACCCTTGACCCTGACACCACCCTTCCAACCGCTCAGGAGAAAGATGAAACCCGCACACTTTACCACCATCTTTCCGCCACCCTTTCCATCCCTAGAATCCCTACTCCACCATGGCCCACCCCCATTGTCTCAACCCCCCTTTTCCCTTTTCCTCCACCACCGCCACCACCACCCCTTCTCTCCTGATTCCCACCACCACCAATGATGTCGACAAAACCAACCAAACTTCACATCGGTGTTCCCGAACCGTTTGATGGCTCCTATGAAAAATCCATGCACTGGTTACACGCTGTCCAGTTTTACTTACTCATAAACAAAGCCGTTTATGACACTGATGACAAACAAATTACCTTTGCCCTCTCGTATATGACCAAGGGGTCTGCCCTTACCTGGGCCTCAACCTTCCAACAAAGTGCCATCTCTGGCACCACGTTCACCCTAGGAACTTTTGCTGATTTCATCACAAAGTTCAACACCGCATTTAAGCACCACAATGTCATGGAAAACACCATTTCTTGGCTATCCACCAAACGTATGCAGAAAAATGCTAAGAATAACTCATACACCCCCTCACTCATCGAATATGTCTCTACTTTCAAGAACCAAGTCACCCTCGCCAATATCAGTGACACCAACATCCTAATTGGATACTTTTCAGCAGGAATCCCTCCCCCTTTGATGTGCCGCATCATGTCCATGAACACTGTCCCCTCTACCATCGACGACTGGTATAAGAAAGCTATCACCTTCCAGACCCAATGGGAGCAAGCCAATGACATAGCCAGATGAAACTCCAAAACATCCCACCAGACATACCACTCGTTCTCCAACACCCTGTTCACCAAAACCCATGATCCTGACGCCATGGTCGTTGACACCATCAAAGTCTCCAAACTTACCCCCGAAGAATGCAAAAGATGCATTGAGAAGAAACTCTGCTTCTGCTGCCGAAAACCAGGACACCTTAGCACCGCTTGTATGTCTTTCCCTCAAAAGGGAAAACCCAAGGTACAGAAGGTCAGCAGCAAAGAACTTCCCAAACTGGAGAAGATAGACGATGATGATGAAGAAGAGGTGGTACAAAAGATTTCCTTCAAGCTGCTGGATTTTTAACTAGGAAGAGTTCCTCGACGCAAACTCTTCCTTCTGTCTTCTGTGCCAATGTATTTGTAAAATCTTCACCGACTATGCAAATTCCAATACAACTTATCACTCCTTCACACACAATGAAAGCCATCAACACCCGAGCCCTCATAGACAGTGGGGCAAGTATCTCTTGCATCGACTGGGGATTTGTCAGGAAACACAAACTCCCCACCCAGCACCTAAAAACCCCAATCCAAGCACAAAACATGGACAACTCTATCAACTCTAAGGGAATAATCTGATTCTTCTCTACCTTGTTCCTCGACGTCAGAGGAATCGGCCGACGAGTTACTCTCTATGTCCTTAGCCTAGGGAATGAAAATGTGACCCTAGGACTCCCCTGGCTCAAGGAAGTCAACCCTACAATTGACTGGGTTGGAAGAACCCTTTCTATCAAAGAATCCCTGGATCAATCCCAGGAACTCTTCTGTTCCTTTTCCATCAACTCTAAATGACACAAGTCCCACTTTGTCTGCCCCACTGTCAAACCCCCTCATCACACCAACGTCAATGCCATCACTGACCAACACCTCTTCACATATAACGAATGGGAAACTGAAAATGAGTACAGTTGCGGACAAGCAAACTCAGCAAGTTTACAAAGTGAGTTTTTGTAACACCACAACACACTGAGACAGTGAGAAAACCGTATATTTGTGATCATAAGAGTACATACGAGATGGCTGCACGAGCTGATTTCCTAAATTCTGAAATATAGTGGTTTTGACCCCCCAAAATTTGGCACATCACAAAAAGAAATAGTTAAAAATACCAAAAAGCGTGCAAACGACTCCTTTGATGGTTCTGAGGATGATTCTGATGAAGAAAACAAAGTTGAAGCTGTCAGAAAGCGATAAAAAAATGTAATTTAAACCCCGCTACCAACCAATCATCATGCCTGGAGGTCAACCAAAGAAAAAGTCAAGAAATATGGCAGGATTGCGAAACCAACGGCAGACATTGCCCCCAATTTCAGAGTGCCCTGTGACTGACGCTGACCAATTGGACACAGATCAATATGATTCTGAAGTTGAGAAGCTTGCTGTGGAGTTTTACGGGCTAAAGATCAATTATCAGCATTGGCAAGCATATGAAGAAGAGATCAGAGGAGAAGCTGACCTCAATATTGATGAAGAAATTGAGCTGGAAATGCTAGATGATATTGATTTCGGATGACGGCTTGCGGAAATGGTTGATTGGGAGGATGAGAAAGATGCTGATTGGGTGCCGAGAGTCCTGCGCCAAGAACAGAAGTGTGAGCGACACAACTCACTCATTATCTTGACCTGGATAATAAAAAATTACTTCAGCGAGGCCAACCACATATACATACAAAGGGCCCAGACAAGATGAGCATGTCGAAGCGGACATAGCAAAGATACCAGAAAGAATGGAAAAATCAATCTTCACTCAATGCTTTTGGTTTCAGCTGCATAGCATCCAGGCCTTCAAGTTCAGAATCTGAACCTCCAACTCAGGTTGTTTGGGCCAGTGATTGTCCGATACAATCAGACACCGGCGAGCCACATTCAGTAGCACCTGAGCCATTGCAGGTCACAGCAGCTGTGGCACCAGTGAGTATTGAACGGCCACGAAGTGCCACAGTTCTCTCGGATCCAAGCACAGACTCTGTTGGGAGTGGCTCAGATGAGTCAGACCATGGATTGGATGCCATTGAGGTTGGAGAAGGTGGCCAAAATAACCTGCAGGATGTAGAGGCCAAAGACTGGGAGGATGAGCTTTACGAGGCTGTTGGTGCTCCGATATCTGAAACCCATGACTTGGAAACACTCCATGCTCAAATTCAGCATGATCTGAAGAGGAAGCATCGGGATTTATCTCTCTCACAAATCAATAAACTCATGATTCTTTCCAATTTCGCGACACTTTGCATCAAGGGGGCTTCTCGGATTGCTGCCAGCTTGGAAATTGCAAATCAATGGCATCATGGGGCTGGAAGTGGAATATGGTTTGCATGATGTGTTCGGGCACTCACTCACCACTACCAGATATTTGAACAGCTGCCTACAGAGAAGCGGGGTGGTTCAGCAAACAGCCTATCTCTTTTTCACAGTGAATCTGTCCAGAATCATGCACGTCAGTGGCTATCCAATCTCGAGACAGGCCAGGTGACACAGTGTGTGCTCCAAAATGCACTCAATGACACAATATTCCCAAACTTGGGAATAACTCCTAGACAACCAATCTGCGAGCGCACCGCACGACGATGGCTTATTAAACTTGGCTGGCACAAAACTGTGATCCGAAAGGGGGTATACATATATGGATGGCCATGAACGTGCTGATGTGGTAAAATATCACCAAGAGGTTTTCTTGCCTGCCATGCAAGAGTATGAAAGACAAATGGTGCACTTTGATGGTCTCGATCTGCTTCAGACTGAACCTCAGTTGAAGCTGGGTGAATGGCCAATCAAAGAATATTTCCATGATGAATCTGTGTTTCATGCAAATGACAATGCACGCAATGCATGGTAAATAAATAATTTTTATTCAAATTTTTATCTTACAAAATTCAAGGTTGCACACTGGCGAGCAACCACTTAGGAAGAAAGGGCGAGGTCGACTAATTCATGTGTCTGACTTCATCAGCAGTCAAAGTGGACAACTCATTGCATGGAGCAGTGATGGCAAAGTCACACAAGATGCGAGAAGAATCATTTATCCTGGTGTCAATGGAGATCTGTGGTGGACGAACGAAAACCTTCTTGATCAGATTAAAGCAGCCATTGATATTCACAACGAGACAAGCCCTAAATATCAAGCCTTTTTCATTTTCGACAATTCTTCTGCTCATGCTTCACTCCCTCCAGATGCGCTCAAAGCTTTTGAAATGAACAAATCAGATGGTGGGAAACAATGGAGGCAGCACGACACCATTATTCCCCAATCCAACCCTGATGTCACCAAGCAGGGACTTGTGCAGAAGATGACCACAGACTCGGGTCTGCAAAAAGGGCTAAAAACTGTTCTTGAAGAACGAGGATTCAATATTTCGGGACTCAAGACGAAGTGTGCGCCAGTCTGTCCATTCGAGAGTACCAATTGTTGCATGGCAAGACTGCTCAGCCAGCAAGAGGACTTTGTTAATCAAGTTTCAATGCTCGAGATGGTTATCACTGATGCCGGTCATCTCTGTCTCTTTTTGCCAAAGTTCCACTGCAAGCTTAACCCAATAGAAATGGTTTGCATATATTTTACATCATCCTGCTCTAGCTTACTAGTACATTATTCCAGTACTGGGGCTGGTGCAAGTATCAATATTGTGAAGTGCTGAAGCCAAACTTTGCTGCAGCCAAGCAACTACTGTCGATATATTGGATTCATGTCCTGTTGAAGTCCTGCGTCGTTTCATCAACCAGTCATTTCGATTTATGAGCGCATATCGTCTTGAATTGACTGGGAAGGCAGCAGAGTGGGCAGTACACAAACAGAAACAACACCACACAGTTTCGAGGCAGGCGATAATGGCGATTGAGGCAATATTGGCCTGATTATGTACACAAAAGTTTCGAAAATTTTGCTGAAAAAATTGGTGCAGCTAAAACGTCGTGGGAAAAACTTCGGACCACTGTTTTCGGCCTCCTTTTGGCTGTCTGAGTCGAAATCTGCCCTCAGTTTGTGCCAAAAAACTCTCCTTCTCGAGTTATAAAGTTTGTTGTGTTTGCTTGTCCACAACTGTACATTGTTCGTGTTACACAAGACGTACTCTTGTAGGTCGTAGTGAAACAAATGTTGTCTCAAGGGAGGTACTCACGAAGAGACACTTCTTCCTTGAGTGACAACTAGAGAACAGATCAAGTCAAAGGAGATTGAGTGACTTAGGTCAAAAGCTGATTGCTCTTGGACTCAAGAGAATGCTAGATTGCATAGATCAAGAATGAGAAATACAGTACATGCGGCAGACTACTTATACCATGGTACACATAAGTGTAGAAGGCTATGGAACAAGTAGGAATACAATGAGTAAGTGGGAACACGTAACCAATACAATAGAATCGGATAGTATACGAAGGCTGTCTGCAGATAAGAGTGCAACAATAAGCAACGATGAGTAAAAGAGGATTTCCCGTCCGGTAATAAGAAAGGAAGAACAGTGTGGGGTTACAGCTCAATAAGAGCGGTGTTAGAAGAGTCCAAAAGGATCAGACAATGTATCCAATCATATGAGAACATACTGAAAAGAAGATGAGTTTGATGGTAAAATGAGAATAGAAGTACACCATTGGCAAGGAGACAAACCGTAACATTAGCCCCCTTCATACAATCGAACTCCAGGTTCAATTAAAACTCCATGAGGCATACTCCTATCCGGACGAAGAGGAAGTCCCAAAGATATGGGTAGCCTGCTCTGGGGAAAGAACATTAATCAGACAATCATCAACAACATGGCCTCCTCGATCACATAGGTTACAAGTCCTGGCAGGGCAGAATCTGTCGCTATGTCCCCATCGACTGCAAAAGTCGCATTGGGTAGACAGACAAGAGGTCTGAGGATGTCTGGGGGCAGAGAGATGACAATGGGGACAGACGTATTGGGGACAGTCTTCTCGATAGTGGCCTGTACCAGAGCACCGAAAGCACTCAGTGAGGAGAGAAGCAGGGCGACGAGTAATGGGAACATTGAGGAGGCGAGTAGGGGCAGAGACAACAGGGCGATTGTTACCGATTCACACAACAAAGGATTGATTATGAGCTACTGCATCTTTGTCCAAGCCATACTCGGGGTCAATGGCAGTGAGGGAAGAAGAGACGTCAGATGGAGTGGGGGAGGATAGTTGTGCAAGTAAAGATGGGGTAGGAGAGTTCAGGGCAGGGACAGGCAGTGGAGATGGAGAGCAATGTGGAGGGAGTTTGGATTGAGAGATATATCTGTCACATTGTTCCATGGTCATGGTTAGAAAAATGCCTCGGAAGGTAGGATAAATGGTGGCAGGTGGGATTTCTTCGACGAAAGTATGAAATCCATGAAGATGAAGGATAGATAAAATCTGGTTTGGAAGTTGTGCAATTGCCATGTGTAGGGGAATGCCAAAGTCCTCTGATAGGTCTTGCAGAGCGGAAAAGGCATGGTATCATTGGGTAGCAGAGACATTGTGGAATAGACAAACCAGCTCTTGACTAATCACGTCTTCATGGAAGAGAGGAAGGTCCTCGATGACATGGAGGATGACAGGATTGGCAAGGATGGTGGCATAGAGTGAATGGGCGGCAAAGATGGGTAAGTAGGTAGGAAATACCTGACGTGATTGAAGTGGGGAAGTAGATGGTGAAGAAGACAAAGACAAAAGAAGAGATTGAGGACGAAAGAAACAACATAGTTGTCAGGGAATAATGCAAAGTTCATTTGCTAGGGGGGTACTTCACGAAGAGATGCCACTTTCTAGGAAGGAGAGAAAGAAAGAGGGGGTGAGAAACCTAGGTGATACCGCGAGTTCATTTGTACTCTTGGAGGATGGTGGGAGGTGGCGGAGATTAAGTTTGGGTTCCCAGGTATTTTCAGAGGAAGGGTACCCCTTCCATGCAGTCAAGTACAATCTTTGGCCAGGGGTATCTTTGTGGGAAATGATATGATCAACTTTGTATTCTTCTTCGGCATCAATCAGGTCAGGAGAAGGTCGGGAGAAGGAAGGACCATGTGCTTCAGTTTGATGATAAGAAGATAGAAGAGTGGCGTGGAAGACATCATGGATCTTCCATGTGGAAGGAAGACAGAGTCTGTATACCAGGGGAGATAGTACCTGAGCAATATCAAAAGGTCCATGGCATTTAGGCACAAGCTTCCTGGAGGGATAAGGTATTTGGAGGTTAGTAGCTTCTAGCCACACCTTATCTCTGACCTTCCATGGGGAGAACTTTCTAGAAGATTGTTCTAATATGATCCGTTGGACAGACTCATGTGCAGCCAAGGCTTCCTTTCTGGCAGAGTCTAAGGAAGAGAGACGACTTTCAAGGGCAGGGATAAAGGTTTTCCCAAGAGGGGGATAAGTGCGAGGATCGTATCTAAAGAGAAGAGAGAAGGGAGAGACTTTTGTTGAGCTGTGTGGGACCGAGTTGTGTTGGAATTCGGCTGAAGTGAGGAACTTAGACCATTGATGAGGGTTATTAGCACAGAAGATCCAAAGATAAGTCCCTACTTCCTGATTGGTTCCCTTGGTTTGTCCATCAGTTTGGGGGTGATACGCGGTGGAGAGTTGAACATTGTAGTTGAGGATCCGAGTGAGTTCTCTAGCAAAAGCAGAAGCAAATTGGGGGCCATGATCAGAGATAATGCTATCATGAAGTCCAAAGTGTTTGAACACATGGTCGAAAAAGAGTTGGGCGACTCCATTTGCATCAATAGACTTAGAGCAAAGAACCAGGATTACCCCCTTTGTAAGGCCATGGTCGACCATGACCATGAGAGAGTCATAACCATGTGAAAGGGGGAGGTCGGTGATGAGGTCAACAGAGAGCTGTTTGAAGGGAAACGAAGAGGTGGACTTGATGGGTAAAAGCGGTGAGATAACAGGGTGTGTATGAGCCTTGTTCTGCTGGCAAACAGCACAGCCAGCAATAAAGTTGTTGACAAAGACAGAGAGACTGGGCCACCAGAAGTCGCACTCAATGACAGCCTTAGTGCAGAACCAGCCGAGGTGACCCAAGAGGGGGGACGAATGGATGAAATGCAGCAGAGAGGATTGAGCAGGAGGCGGAACATACATAAGTCCCTTGTAATACAAATGTCCATTGTCAAAGGTCCAGTCGGCGAGGGAGGAATGTGGGAAGAGGGAAGTGTCATCAGACAGATTTTGGATTGCTCAGAGGACGAGAGGATCAGTGGAAGAGGAGGACTGGATATGGCGGGCGAGGGTGAGATCGAGAGCATTAATGACTGTGGGCAAAGGTATAATGGCAGTATCAGTGATATCAGCAGAAGTATCAACATTATCCCAATGAGAGAGAGCATCTGCTGGGGCAAGCTTGGTACCAGGGAGAACCTTCCAGATGAGATCAAAGTCCTGGAGAAAGAGAGACCATCACGCCTGTCGCCGAGACAATTTGTGAGGGTCTTTGATATGGAAAGGTTCTTATGGTCGGTGATAATGGTGATGGGGTGAGACATTCCCTGAACATACTGTCGCCATTTGGTGAGGGCAAGGATGACTGTGAGGAGTTCACGATCATAAATGTCATAGTTACGTTCGGTGGGAGGAAGGTATGGGAGAAGTAGGTGCAGGGGTGGAGATCGCCATTAGTATTAGCTTGGAGCAGGATGGCACCGGCAGCAAAAAGAGAGGCATCAGTCATGATTGAGAACAGTCAGTAACATCAGGGATGGATAAGATAGGCCCAGAGGAGAAAGCAGTTTTCAGACTTTCAAATGCGCATTGTTGGAGGGAAGTCCAGGCCCATGTTTGGTCTTTCCTGGTGAGGAGGTTGAGAGGAGCAACTACATGGGAGAAGTTGGGGATAAATTTGCAATAGAAGTTCGCAAACCCTAAGAAAGAGCGGACACCCTTGACAGAGGCAGGGGGTTTCCATTCCTTAATGGCAGAAAGCTTCACAGAGTCCATTTCAATCTTTCCTTGGCCAATGATCATGCCAAGGAACTCGATGCGAGGTGTGTCAAAGACACATTTAGAGAGTTTGAGGGATAAGCCATGCTCTCGGAGGCGGAGTAGAACATGCCAGGTGCGCTCATGATGTAATGTGAGGTCGCCTTGGGTGTGAATTCCCAAGTCATCCATGTAGATCTTTAGCCACTGTTCTGCAATCGTGTCCACGAAGATGTGGTTCATAAAGGACTGAAAGGTGGGTGGTCCATTGCAGAATCTGAAGAACATTACGGTTGGTTTGAAGAGTCTGAAAGGAGTGATGAATGCGCCTTTCCACTGGTCCTCTTCTTGAATGCGAATGTTGTTAAACCTCCATTGGACATCAAACTTGGAGAAGATCATAGAGTCCTTCATGTCATCAATCAATTCAGGAATAAGAGGTAGGGGGTACGCATTGCGGACGTGTGACAGTTCAGGTAGCAGTAGTCTTGGCAAGGGCAAAGGGAACCGTCTTTCTTTGTGAAAAAGAAGAAAGGGGCGATTTGTGGGAATTTAGATGGGACAATCCTTCTGGTCTTGAGATGTTCATCAATGAAGGATTTGCAGGCTTCCTGTTCCTTCGGATTGAGAGGATATACTTTAGCGATCTTCGGAACAAATGATGGTTTAAGATCAATGGTGTGATCATATGACCGATGCGGGGGAAGATGGTCATGAGTTTTCTCAGAGAATACATTGTCTAGGTCTGAGCACCAATCAGGGATTGTCTGATTGGGGGTTTTGGCAGCTTGAGCCAGTTCGGTGGACAGTATGATCTTGTTGAGGTGTTCGCAGTAGGGGTCCGTCTGAGGGAGGTACTCATGAAGAGACGCATCATCTTCAGATGAATATCATTGGGAAAAGAGCGAGAAAAGTTCCATATCTGTGTCAAATTCAAGCCAGCAGAGTAGGTATCATTGAGAGGTCAAGTCATTGTCATTGTCAGGAGCGGGGGGGTCTAGAGAAGGAAAGAGTGTTACTTTTCCAGTTGATACAAGGGTTGTTAGACTTCAACCAGGGCATCCCTAGGATGATTTGTCTACGTCCTAGGCTAACAACCATAAGATCTAGTTTTTCAGAACGATGGGGTAACACCATGCAAGTGTGCGCTTTCCAAAGGATAGTTCCGCGTTGGTTAGCAGTACCATCCACATTGAAGGCGCGAATAGGTTGAGGGTGTTTCTGAAGGGGGAAGTTGGCGAGGGATAAGAGCCCAAGGTCAATGAAGTTTCCAGTGGCACCAGAATCAACGAGGGCGGTGGTTTCAATGATTTGTTTTCTGACAAGTAGCTTGACAGGGAAACATAGAGTTCGTTCATTGGCAGAGGCTACAAGTACATGGGAGATGGTATGAGAAGGCAATGTCGAGGTGACTTCTCTGTTTAAAAATCCTGAGTAGATATGACAGAAATCCTTCTTTGGGTTCCTCATAGCACATTTGGAGTACTTGGAGGATTTCTGTCTTGTTCTGTCCCTGAGTCTTTAGGGAATTAACATAGGCTTCCATGGGAGAAGGTGTTTTGGCAGGGATAGACATGGTCAGGGTCTGTGTCTCGGTAGAGTGTATGGTCTGCGGATGAGGATATGTTGTGTTTGGAACACTTCTAGGATTATTACACTTGTTGGCACTGTGGCCTTTCTTCCAGCAATGGAAGCAAAGTCCTTCTCTAACATACCTTGCTTGTTCCGTAGGGGTTAGCTTAGAGAGTGAGACAGCATTGATGTCCATGGCATTTGGGTCATGAGTGGTTCTGGGGGAATGTATGCTGGAGGGAAGTCGTCCACCTTTGAGAGTGAGGATTTGCATCTTCTGGGCATGGAACACTTTGGCTTGTTCAATCCATTTCACGATGGTGGTAGGGATGGAAGACATGGAGAGGATCATGGTGGCGAGCTGTTGGTCAAGTCTGAGGGAGAACTGGTCAATGAGGGTAACATCGTTGGAGATTCCTGCTTTTGAAGCAAGGTTCTGGAAGTCGGTGATATATTTCTGGAATCCATCGTCTAAGATCCCATCAGGGCATTTGAATGATTTCTGGGCGAGCTTGGTGAGCTTGGATCTGGCAGTGGCTTTGGTGTCATAGGGAAAGAAAGTGGACTCAAAGTTCGAGGCAAACTTGTCGAAAGTTTTCTTGGTATTGGCAATAGAGGTATCCGCCATCTTGTCATACCACATTTCTGAGAAAGAGACTCCATGTCCCTTGCTCATTTTGTTGAGTGTGGTCATGACTTTGTCAACATCAGAGGTGTAAATCAAAGAGTTGATGGAAAAGTAGGCCTTCATGGCCTTAATCCATTATACAGCATCTGCAGGTTCTCTTGAAAAGTCTGTGGGGAGGGCCGCCTTGAGTTCTGTGGCTTTGGTGGACATGGGTGTGACTGGGGTTACTGGTGGTGCAGGGGGTACAAAGGGTTGCCTTGGTGGTGCTGGGGGAACAGCGCTTTGTCTTGGAGTTCTAGGGGTCTGGGGAGTCAAGGTCGAAGGCACAATGGTTGAGGGTTCTGGGGAAGATGGTCATTCTTCCTCGTTGCTAGGGTCGCTGGTATGGAGCTGGTAGGCTTGTCACAAGCCTCTGTAAGAAATCTTTCGAGGTGGTTGGTCCTGCTCCTAGATAGGAGGGATGAAAGGAGATTCTTGATCTTTTGTTACGCGAGACATACTCTTGTAGGTCATAGCGAAACAAATGTTGTCTCAAGGGACGTACTCACGAAGAGACACTTCTTCCTTGAGTGACAACTAGAGAACAGATCAAGTCAAAGGAGATCAAGTGACTTAGGTCAAAAGTCGATTGCTCTTGGACTCAAGAGAATGCTAGATTGCATAGATCAAGAATGAGAAATACAGTACATGCGGCAGACTACTTATACCATGGTACACATAAGCATAGAAGGCTATGGAACAAGTAGGAATACGATGAGTAAGCAGGAACACATAACCAATACAATAGAATCGGATAGTATGACGAAGGCTGTCCGCAGATAAGAGTGCAACAATAAGCAATGATGAGTATGTAAAAGAGAATTTCCCATCCGGTAATAAGAAAGGAAGAACAGCGTGGGGTTACAGCTCAATAAGAGCGGTGTTAGAAGAGTCCAAAAGGATCAGACAATGTATCCAATCATATGAGAACATACCGAAAAGAAGATGAGTTTGATGGTAAAATGAGAATAGAAGTACACCATTGGCAAGGAGACAAACCATAACAGTTTGCGTCCGACAGAATAGCACCATCCATTGAATCATTTGATGTGGATCCCATTTTATTCCAACCGGATACTCCATCATTTCCAAACTTACCACGGCTACCAAACTCGCTGCTGCAGCTGAGAAATCTAAGGCCAAACCTATCCTTCTCCCAGAATACCCCTCATTCACCTCAGTGTTCTCGAAAGAAGCCACCAACCACGTTCCCCTCTCCTGACCCTATGATCATGAAATCAACCTCGACGAGGCCTTTACCCCCAAGAAAGGCTACCGAGAATTTCCTTGACGAAAACCTTGCTTCTGGGAAAATCTGCCCATCCAACTCTCCCCAAGCATCCCTCTTCTTCTTCGTCAAAAAGAAAGATGGAGGACTCCACCCATGTCAGGACTACCAATATGTCAATGAACACACCATTTGTGACACCTATCCCCTTCTCCTTATGTATTTCTGACCTCGTTGATAAACTATGGGATGCCAAGGTTTTCACCAAGTTCGACATGCGATGGGGGTACAACAATGTACAGATCAAAGACAGCCACCAGTGGAAGGCCACCTTCGTCACCCACAAGGGGTTATTCAAACCCACTGTCATGTTTTTCAGACTCACCAACTCCCCCACCACCTTCCAATGCTTCATGAATGACTCCTTCCGCAACATGATTGCTGAAGGATGGCTTGTCATCTACATGGATGACCTCCTTATCTATTCCCCTGATCCCACCCTTCATGAGGAACGCACCAAGCGAGTCTTACAATGCATGGCCGAACTCGACCTCCATCTCAAGCTTGAAAAGTGCAAGTTCACCACCGATGAGGTGGAATACCTTGGAATGTTTGTCAAACCGGGCCAATTGGCCATGGACCCAGTCAAACCTGAGGGCATTGCAAGTTGGCCCACCCCAACAAAGGTCAAGGATGTCTGATTCTTCCTCGGCTTTGCCAACTTCTACCAATGGTTCATTGCAGACTATTCCAATGTTGCCTGCCCCCTCATTGACCTCACAAAGAAAAACCTGACTTGGAACTGGACTCCTTCCTGTCAGTCTGCCTTTGACACCCTCAAACACCTATTCCTCTCCAAACCAATTCTTCACCTTCCGGACCTCTCTGCCCCCTTCACCATTGCTACTGACACCTCCAAATATGCATCCGGTGCCATCCTCCTCCAAACTGATTCCAATGGAGATTGGCACCCTTGCTCCTATCTTTCTCAGTCATTTTCCCCCACAGAGCGAAACTATGACATCTACAACTGAGAACTCCTTGCTGTCATCCACGCCCTAAAGTCTTGGTGGCACTACCTCCACAGCCCCCCCTTCCCAGTGCAGGTCTTCACCGACCACAAGAACCCCACTTACTTCCGTCAACCCCAGGTGCTCAATCGTTGCCAGGCATGCTGGCTCATTGACCTTGCCGACTTTGACCTGAAAATGATCCATGTTCCTGGCAAGTTGCTCACCGGACCTGACGCCCTTTCCCACCGACCCGATCTCCTCCCCTCTGGCAATAATGACAATGCGGGGGTTACCTTACTTCCCCTGTCCCTCTTTGTTAACCTCATTGACACTGCTCTCTCTCAATGCATCCAATCAGCTTCTGCCGGTGATCCCCTTGTGCTGCAGGCGCTCCAATCTATGCATGAGGATATTCCCCTTCCATTCTGCTCCCACCTCGCCGACTGGCAAGTCGAGGCAGGCATCCTCACCTACAAAGGCTGCGTCTATGTCCCTGCCGACAACTCTCTCCACCACTCCATCCTCAAACGGTGCCATAATCACGAATCTGCCGGCCACCTGGGCTTCCTTAAAACCTGTCAGCTCATCACCACCGAGTTCTGGTGGCTGGGCCTTGCCTCCTATGTCCACCGCTACATTGAAGGCTGTGCCCCTTGCCAGCAGAACAAGACCAACACTCACCCTACTGTGCCCCCGCTTTCACCCATCAAATCCCTTGTGTCTCGCCCGTTCCAACAGATCTCTTGTGACCTTATCACGGATCTTTCCCTTTCCTCCAGCTTTGATTCTCTCTTGGTCGTGGTCGACCATGGGCTTACTAAGGGGGTGATTCTTTGCCCTACAAAGAAATCCATCACTGCCAAAGGAATCACAGCCCTTTTCTTCCACAAAGTCATCTCCGACCACGGTGTAAAGATAATGGAATGGCTGGGAGGACTAAGGGTGTAAGACACACTAGCCCTGGGCCATCAAAGGGAAGGGGGGAGGTGAGATACTTCGCCCCTAAAGGGACTCAAGGTAAGGGAGGAGTCAGGAGGAAGTCCAAAGCTGAAGGATTAAGTGCGGAGGATAGTCCGGGGAGTGACCGGAGCGTGAGACCGGAAGTCCGAGGAGCGCAAGACAAAGGGAACAAGAGTGGGATACAGTGACGGTGACGGTGAACGGTGCGGTAGATGATGAACGGTACGAGGGACGAGTGGTTCGAACAATTTGTGAATCCAACCAAAAGTGTGTTTCAAATCCTAAGTACAAGGCTTTAAGTCCGGGTATACCTGAGACTGTCAAACTCAAGATAGCTGTCAAGTCCAAAGGACATGAGTAAAAAGGGTCAGGTACCAGGCCCGAGACCGATTGGAGTCTGATGGTACCGATAGAACATGAAGCAGTAACGTACTAACAATGTAAACCGAGTAGTCCAGACACGCTCGGCATGGTCCGGTATAAACCGAGACCGGTCTTAGCAACTAAAAAGGGAGTTCGGAGCACTAAAAGGGAGTTTGGAGCGAATGGATAACAGTAAGGCAGTTGGGTGAAAGGTAAAAGGGGTGGAATATAAGCACAGAGATGTATGAGTCTCTACAGCGGTCCTCAGTTTGCCTCTGCCTTTGCTTGTGAGCTCGGAAAGCTCCTATGATACAACCTAACCTTCTCCACTACCTACCACCCACAAACCGACAGAGAAACCAAACGGTAAACCAAGAAGTAGAGATTTATATCCGAATCTTCTGTGGCAATAGTCCTGCATCTTGGTCTGAGTCCATCTCTCATGCTGAATTCGCACATAACCACCAACCTCATTCCGTCACCAACCAATCTCCATTCTACCTCATGATGGGGTATGAACCCCATCCCCTTCCCTTGGTCATCCCTGATACCTCCATCCTCATGGTGGAAGCCTGTTTAAAAACCCTTTCCACAGCCTGCAACAAAGCCCTCACAGCTCATGAATTAGCCTGACAAGTAATGTCCTCCCACTCTAGAAGAGGCTTCAAACCTTTCGCGAAAGGAGACAAGGTATGGCTAGAAGCCAGAAACCTGAAACACCTCATTATCAACCCGAAGTTCACTCCAAAAAGAGAAGGACCATTCACTATCACCAAAGTCCTATCTCCTATCGTATACCAACTCCGTTTGCCAAAGACCTGGAAGATCCACCCAGTCTTCCATGCCTCCCTCTTATCTCCTTATTGCGAGAACAAAGTCCACGGCTGGAACTTCCTGGCACCACCCCCTGATCTTATTGATGAAGAAGAAGAATACAAAGTCAAGAAGATCATTCGCCACTGTGGAGCCCCATCTTCCTGTTCTTTCTTAATCCAATGGAAAGGATATTCTGCTGAAGAAGATTCCTGGGTCCCCGAGCGGGACCTGAAACATGCCAAGTCCACTATCACTTTGTATAAAACCTTGCACCCCTCCATCTTCTCCCCTCAGTTTCTCTCTCGCTAAACATCATCATCATGTCTACCAATGCCACCACCATTTCAACCACTTTGTCTCTTTCTTCTTCTATTGTCGACGATACTTCTTGTCCTTCATCTACTCGACCAGAGGCAGGTTGGGGCTCTCCCACTCCCCCACCTGATAACTTTCCTCCTATCTCTTTGGCTACAGTGGCTACTCCTATTCACTCCGTAACTATTCCCCTTTACACCCACACCCTTCGCGACGACTTCCCTCATGCCCATGACATCAAAAAGCTTTCTGACTATCTTCGCTCCCCTGCCTTCGCCCTCTCCATCAATTCCTTCCTCAACATTGGTTTCCCTCTATATGCCCTCAGACATGCTTATCTCAAAAACTCCCATCTCCGCCTCATGTCCACCAATCTCTCTTCCTCTCCCAACAGACTCTCCTTTCTCGTCTTGTTTGAGAAGTATATCTCGAAGTTGAAGGGTCCTTGGTCATGGCAATGTACCAATTGGGCATGTTGGAGTTTTTAGAAGACATTGACAGATATATGCTGGAACGTTCGCACCAGAATTCCCCCAACACTTCCTCCTTGTTCATCACTGCCCTGTCCACCCACACCATGTCCTCCCCAGACATCTCAGCTTCTTCCTCCCCCCTCGCGTCTGAGGAAAAAAGAACCCTCCAATGACTTGAATCGTGATGGACCAGAGAAAATGCACAAGTCCCTCTCCCGTGCACCCATCCTCACTATCATCAGGCCTGCCATTCTTGCCACCATATCGGCCATTATCGCAATCAATGTCCAGTCTATCAATGTCCCTCCTGTCTCCGTTGGGAACCAGGTCATAACCCAAACAGATGTCCCCTGTCTCATCATTCCATCCCTTCCTCCCCATCCGACTCCTCTCCCTCAACCTCTCATCGTTCCTCTGGGTCCTCTTGCCATTCCCCTCGTCCTACCCCTCCCCCTCGTTGCTCTCACTCCCGTTATCCCCAACCCTACCGTCCTCACAACTATAACTGTTCTTCCATCTCTGCCCAGGATGACTTCGACGACTTCGCAGATGTTGGTGGCAATGATGTCATTGACAGTAATGGATGGAGCAACATCACTGGATCCCCCTGCAGATCCAACTCAGGGTATTTCTAGTCTTTCGTCATGGACTCAAGGCTAGTAGAGGGGTAATGTTACGATTGTTCTTTTCTTTTCACATCTCGCTCGTCTCCAACTCGCTCTCTGCCTTTGTTTCTTTTTGCACTGTTCCTTCGGAATGCCCTCAACCTAAACATAGCTTCCCTTTTACATGCTATGCATGGTTCCGTTGTCCCATTCCCAATAACCTCTTATGGACATCTTTTCTTGTTCTTGCATAACCATTATGCAACCCTATTCCCTCTATCGCACAGCCTGGCTTTCCATTTATATCTGTCTTAGTCTTTTCACTAGGAACACTGCCTGGTCCGTGTGCTGCATCCCCACCTATTTAAGCAGACAATACATCATGTATATTTCTCTAACTTTAATCTACTTGATTCTCCCTTGTTGCCTGAACCTCCCTAAAGTCTTCATGCTACTTTTGAGTGCACGCTTCTTTGTACCTTCGTCCTTGAACTCCCTAAGCAACTGATTGTTGCTAGGAGTTGCCATGGAAGTCCCCGACTCCCCTTTGCTCTTGAGGAAGCCCTTCAAGAACCCTTGCCCCTTGACTTTTCAAGTTTACGTTTGCCTCTACCCAAGTCAAGCGTAACACAAACCAACCCTCATATGGCCAGAGCTGGACAGGACTGCACAGAGATCCAGCCCTTCCAGCTCTCCCAGCAAGGTACCTAACTGGCTAGCTCTGTCCAGTAGCCCCCAGACTGTCCCAGCTCACCCCTGTTACAATTTCTCTTTTCTTTCCTTTCACACCTCGCTCGTCTGCTGACTTGCTTTCTATCTTTACTCTTTTTTGCACCGTTCCTTTGGAACGCAATGTTACGATTCTTTCTTTTTACTTTACACTCATCTCTGACTCATTCTCTTCCTTATCTCCACTTTGTACCGTTCTGTCGGAACGCCTTCCACCTAAACGTAGCTTCTTTTCTACATGCTGTGCATGGTCCTGTTGTCCCGTTTCTACCTACCCTTTATGGACGTCCTTCTTCTTACATGCGTTGCCTCAACGCAGCCTCATCCCATCTATCACACAGCCTAGCTTTCCCTTTATATCCACCTTGGCTTTAGTGCCACGAACACTGCTTGGTCCGTGCGCCATGTACTCACCTATTTAAATGATGATACTCCATGTATTCTGATTAACTTTAATCTACTTGATTCTCCCTTGTAACCTGGACTTCTCTGAGTCTTCGCGCTACTCTTGAGTGTGCGCTTCTTTGTACCTTCGTCCTTGAACTCCCTAAGCAACTGATTGTTGCTAGGAGTTGTTGCGGAAGCCCCCGACATCCCTTGCACTTGAAGATGCCCTTCAAGTACCCTCTGTAACCTTCGTCCTTGAACTCCCTAAGCAACCAACTGTTGCTAGGAGTTGTCGCGGAAGCCCCTGACATCCCTTGTTCTTGAAGATGCCCTTCAAGAAACCTTCATCCCTTGTCTTTTCAAGTCTACATTTGCCTCTACCCAAGTCAAGCGTAACAACCCCAGCTCACCCCTATTATAGTTAAAACAAATATTGATCTTGTAAATTATTTGATAAGCAGCTTACTAAGTAGACTAGTACAATGCTTATGTCATACAGGGGTTATACAACTATTTCCTAATTACATATGTTACTATAATAGTGGCGCTCACTTAGGCTATTTTTGGGCTGTGCTCAGGCTATTTTTGAGCTATTCTGTGAATCTAAAGAGCCCATGAACTGTGTGATGAGTTTAAACTCCGATCATGCCGAGCCTGTGCCAAACACCAGGCCGACCTCTGTGATCACATGAATTGCTCCAGCCTTGTCTAGACTAAGTTCGCCCTCAACCTCAAGAAGAAGAAAATAGATTGTTCACAAATACACAAGGTTGATAATGATACACCCCACCCCACCCTCCAGACTCGGATACTGCCATCATCCATGCCTCGCATATCTGAGAAGACCAAACTGCTGAACAGACTCAACATATTAAAATTGAATGTGATGACACAAAGGATAGAGAACTTACAGTGCCTTGTGAATGAAGACGAGGGTGATCTGGACAACTTGGATGATGATGAAGACCTGATTTTCATCCACCCCCCCACTCCTGTCTCCCCTGTCTCCCCACTCCTGTCCAATTCCGAATCTGATCAGTCATCAGAGTCGATTGACTCAACAGAGGAGAGAGATCAACATTACCAGCACCTGCTCAGTGCCATTGAAGCACTTCGGGATGAAGTTGAACGGGCCTGTGTTCTGAACCACATTGCCGAGCCGATGATGCACATATCACAACTCCCTCTTCTTGAACATTTTGCAGACTTTCGACCAGCTCTTTTCCGTCAAAAGCTTCATGTTGATTGGGAAATATTTGACTGTATTCTGGACTGCATCAGCGACAGCCCGATATTCAAGTCAAAATCAAATAACTCACAACTTCCGGTCACAACCCAACTTGTGATCTTCCTGAACTGTGTGGGACATTATGGAAATGCGATGGAGTTCGATGTGCTCGCCAAGATGCTGGATCCAATCCAGTATGATCCTTTTCTCATGCGAGACATAGTCTTTCCTCGCACAGTCCCCCGTCCCACTGGGTTTCAACGCTGGGACGACTTGACATGGCAAGGATCAGAGCCAGGTGAACTGGAAATGAAGAAGAGGATCCCACTTTATATGATACAGAGCAAGGTCCCTCTTCTAGGCCTCACTCTCTGGAATCCTCATGATTTTGTCCATCTCTCCAATCATCTCGCCCATCTTGTAACAATTCCTTTAAATTATGTGGGCGAAGACACTATCATTCCAGACACAGGACAACCCTTCCCTTGGTTCGCTTGCACTTTCATCAATGGATTCTCTTATTGGAATGAGCTGCTGGCATTAGTATATGAAGGCCTTGGATTAGCCTTCCCCGTCCAGTTGTATCACGACACCTTGCAGATTCCGGTTCACAATCAGGGCTTTGAAGTCCTACGTCACAATTGTTTCGTCTTCACCAAAGAGTTCAGCAAACTCATATGTATATTGCCAGAACCCCAATGAAGTCATTGACCCTCAGGTTGTAAATGATTTCATTTTAGATCCTTCTTCCTACGACCCATTGGAAGGAGACCTCATTCAACGCCTTAATAGCGTCACTGGTGACTATGACTATGTCTACATCCATCAGTCCACCAAACCTCTTCCTGGACTGATTGATATGCCAATGCAACAATTTTGGAACCGGATCATAGATGCCAGGTGGAGACGGGTGTGGAAAAGGAAGAACCCTTGGTTTGATGACTGGAAGAACTTATGACTTCTTGTGGATATAGATGAGCTTAGACTGGCTGTCAAACACTCAGAAGAAAGACTCAACAGAGTCATTCCCACTCTCCGCCAACACCACCTTCCTTCTCAACGAAGGATCAAAGAAGATGAAGTCTGAGGAGATGAAGTTATACCTCCTCCAGAAGCAATCAGCATTGCGGATCTATCCGCATCCAGTCTGGCCCCTACCAGTGTGGTTAGGAGGTCGCTACGCGAACGTCGTCAAGCCTGGTTATCCTCTTCAATGCCCTACTAAGGCTCAATTTTGGATAATTTCTCATCTTCATCTTGCCGTTTGTACCACAAAATATCTATTTATTCCCTATGTGACTCACAACAAACCGAGAATCTCAGTTCGTTTGGCAAATGGTCAATTTAGTTCGTTCAGAAATGAACACTTTTTTGAACAAACGAGCTTTGAGAAATTCAAAGAACTTGATCTTGAGTTCTTTCGGAATCGCCTGGTTGTCACATACGTACAAAGGCACGGAGATGAAGAAGAAACCGGAGATGAAGACGCTTCTTCCCAATCATCACTTCCTATTCTCACGGAAACAGATTCAGATTCAGATTCAGATTCAGATGACGATGACGATGCTCCATTAGAAGCTCCCACAGGACCACTGATTCCAATACCACTTTTACCTCTTGTTCCCTTAAGTGATGCTAATCTCCCTTTCATGCAGACTTTTGTAGCGAATATTTTCATATTCTGAAACTATGTCTTTCAACATCAACTCCGCGATTCAATCTCGCACTGCTGTTCTTACCGGCATCTCCAATTACTCCCAATGGTCTCGTCAAGTCCATTCCCTGCTTACTATGGCAGGATGGTGGTCCATCGTAGACAGAACTTCCACTCATGCAGGTCAAGCTGACGCTGCTGCTCAAGCAACTTGGATCAGTCATGATCAACAAGCCTAGGCGATGATCGCCATCTTTATTCATGCTGACCTTCAATACTATCAAAAGGAAGCTTACGTTCCAGTTGGAAATGTGACTCATCCTTCCATGGCTAGAGACCTCTGGCAGGAGCTTCAGAGACTTTTTGCTCCTACAGGTGCTACTGGACAATATGACGCCTTTATCGAAGGTGTCAACTTTTGTATTCACGAAAATAGAGATATTCCTGGCCAAATTAACAATCTGGTCAACACCTTCCACAAAATGTCCATCACCAGTCTCACACTTCCCGAAAATCTTAAAGCCATGATTCTACTCAACTCTCTCCCTTATTCCTACAAATCTGTCGTCTCTACCATCGTTCAAACCACCACTACCGTCAACTTCACCATGGAACATATGATTCCACTTATCATCGCTGAATCCCAACTTCGCCACTCTACTTCTCACAGAAGAGCTTTGGTCAATTGCCTTGACCAACAGCCGCCTACTCATGAAGTCAACCGGACTTCAACTATACAACATGCTCCGCATTCCATGACTACGTGTGAACATTGCAGTAAAGGTCACCCTTTGGACCGCTGTTGGGCGAAATATGGTTGTCCTGGCCAACGCTCTAACAATCCTCGAGGAGGATATCGCAGTTCCTCTAGACCATCTCAACCTCATGGTTCTGCTGGACAACACCGTCCCCAGAACAATCAAGGACAACATCCTTCTAGAGGTAGAGGAGGTCCTCGTGGGCGTAAACCTTTCAAAGGTAAAGCACGTGCTAATGAAGTAGATGGGATCCCGAACGCCGTGGAGATGTACGATGAAGAGATGAACGTGGACCCCACATACCAGATTGGAGAGAACGAGTATATGAACGATGAAGGCATGCATGATCACTGGGATGAAGATCAAGTTTACATTCCTGTCGAAGAAGAACCTGTCGCTGGACCCTCTTGCCCCTTTCAGTTCGGCTCCCTTCCCCACTCGCTCTAAGAAGGGAGCTAGATCCAAGAAAGGACAGACCAAAGTCGTCTCGTCCTTCTATGGCGATACCAGGAGAAATGGAGATGGTACTTGGAAAGGAGGCATGGATTCTTCTATGATCCCTAACACCGATCATCCTGATGACGATGACCTTTACTCCAATGTACGAGATGATGAATGTTACTACGCTTCAGATTATTTGCATGTCTGCACTGTCGACAATAAGTCGACTCAAGTCTCTTCCTTTTATCCAAGTCACTGGCTAATTGATTCGGGTGCTTCCAATCATATTACGCCATACTTGAAAGATTTCTCGAATATTTTATTGGGAGAACGATTGGCAAGTACCGCTAATGATTCCATTATTCAAATGCATGGACCAGGTACTATTGTTCTGAAACAAGATACTCCTAAGGCACCTATTGTGCGCTTGACAGGAGTGTGGTACGCTCTAGAAGCTGCCCATAGATTACTATCTGTCACTGCGCTGACCTCTCAAGGTTTCAGTTGCAAAATAACAGATAAAACCAAGATTTGGGACAAGCAAGGGAAGTTGGTAATACAGGTCTCTGCCTTATTATCTTCTACTCCGCTTCACTGGTTTCGGTCTAAACTGATCATTCCAGAAGGAGCTGTTTACTCCTTGCAGGAAAGTAATTCCTATCATCTGTGGCACTTACGTCTTGGCCATTCATACATCCAAGAACGCTTTATGCCATGCCCACAAACACTTGAAGGGTGTTCCTACCCTCCAAGAACCCGCATCTGATGGACCCTGTAAAGGTTGCCAATTAGGCAAAGCTCATGAATGAGCTTTCCCCGCTTCTTTGAAGCGCTCAGATCGCATTTTGGAACTCATTCACACAGATCTTTGCGAGTTTCCGATACAATCTCAATCACACGCTAAGTGGATGATCACTTTTATTGATGATGCTTCGGGCTTTGCCGCCCTTCATTTTCTGTGATCTAAAGCAGATGCTGTCACAGCTCTCCAGGACTTGGTTTCTAGGGTTGAAGCTCAAACAGGCTATCGCCTATGCTCTATACATTTGGACCGAGGTGGAGAATACATAAATCAATCTCTAAAGATGTTCCTATCATCTAGAGGTATTGAGCATCAGACTTCAGTACCTTGTACTCCACAACAAAACAGCCAAGCTGAGCGCTTTAATAGAACCATCCTAGAGAAGTCTGAAGTGATGCATCAGCATGCTTGTCTGCCACCTTCTTTTTGGCAAGATGCTGTAGAAACTGCTCTACACATTTATAACAGACAGCCAATGCATCGTCTTGACTGGTCCACTCCCATGTCCAAATGGAATGGTGATGTTCCAGATGTGTCGTACTTCAAAGTCTTTGGGTCCATGGCTTACGTTCTTATCCCTAAAGAGGATAGACAGAACAAACTCTCTGCGAAAGCAGAAGAAGCCATTTTTATTGGGTATGAAAAAGGAACCAAAGGATACAAGTTTTGGTCTCCTAAGTGTCGAAGAGTTGTAATCTCTTCCACTGCCACTTTTGACGAATTTACTTTTCCTCTTTGTGCCAAAAAGACAGATGACAAACCACCCTCATTGTCTATTCCACTCGACAGTAATAACGTTCAGGAGTCTGATAAACCAGATGAACCTAAATCATTGGAAGACGTTCCGACTACTCATTATTATCAATTTCAACCTATGGAAGATCAACACCCCAATCCACAGATCCCTCCTGAAGAAGGCAATGATGATCAACAGCCATCACGACCTTTGTCTCCTAATGCACCTCCTCCTTATCAATCACCTTCCATTCCTACAACATCTCATGATATGGAAGAACCTAGATGTGGAACAAGAATTCGTAATCCCCGCTTTCTTCCTGATAACACTTACGGCAATTGACCTCCTGTTGAAATTGAACAAGATTTAAAAGCACAAGAATCTCCTCGCCGTACAAATGAAGAAGATGATCTAGGAACTCTTTATAGTGCAAATTTCTGGAGAAAGATCATTGCATCCGCTGCTCCGGTTATAAATATTCCCCAACAATATCGGGATATCCTCAAATTATCTTATACCGAGCAAGAGCTATGGAGAAAAGCAATGAATGATGAAATAAAGTCGCTTAATGAGCGCAAAGTATGGGATCTGGTTGCACTTCCACCTGGATGAATACCCGTCAAAGGGAGATGGGTTTATGCTGTCAAAAGCGATGGTAGAAAGAAAGCCCACTTTGTTGCAAAAGGTTTTACACAGATATTCGGGATAGACTTCGAAGAAACCTTTTCACCGGTCGCAAGATTCGAAACTGTTCGACTCTTACTCTCAATTGCAGCACTAGAAGATTGGGACATTGAGGCACTAGATGTCAAAACAGCATTCTTATTTGGAGAGCTAGATGGAGAAATCTATATGGAACAACCAGAAGGTTTCGTTAAACAGGGTCAAGAGAAGAAAGTTTGTCACTTACTCAAGGCCATTTACGGACTAAAACAAGCCGCTTTACAATGGAACAAGGCCTTACATGATTCCCTACTCAAGATGGGATTCACTCGCACTTTTGCTGATCCTGGCGTATACATTCACTTCCATAACCAGGATCTTATCATCTTAGTCATCTATGTTGATGATCCACTATTCATGGGTTCAAATCACTCCTACCTCAAACTCAAGAAACAAGAGTTCATGAAGAAATGGGAAAGTCATGATCTAGGAGAAGTGAAAGAGTATCTAGGCATGCGGATTACCAGGGATCAAATCAAGAAGACTCTGAAACTTGATCAAATCCCCTACGCTGACAAAGTCATAAAGCGTTTCAAACTTAACGATGCCAAGATAGCTCACACCCCTCTTCCATCAGAATATAATCCTATGCCCAACACGACTCAATCAACTCCTTATCTTCGTGGTCGCTATCAATCCGTAATCAGATCACTCCTTTATATTATGCTTGGAACACGTCCGGATATAGCACAAGCAGTTATCAAGATGTCGCAATTCTCTTCTAATCCATCCGAAGAACATCTGCAGAAGGCACTCTATATTGTGCAGTATCTAGCCGGTACCAAGAATCTCTGCATCAAATACAATGGAGCCAGTAAAGCTGGTTTTGTGGCATATTCTGATACTGATTGGGTGGCGATCACGAAACTTGTAGATCAACCTCTGGATACGCCATCTTCTTAGGCAATGGCATTGTTTCATGGCTATCTAGGCAACAATGCAAGATTACACTATCTTCCACTGAAGCAGAATATGTTGGTATGACAGAAGTATTGAATAGTAAGTACTCAGTGGTTGGGAAACCAGCTGAGGTACATACCTATTGAATGTATGTAAGTACTGTATGTAGTCAGTACTAGTATAGGTAAGTAAATGATTAATGTACTCACCTCAGTGGTTGGGAAACCAGCTGAGGTGTCTAGCTATGAAACGAAGGTTCGAATAACTACATGATTATATAATGATGTGGCTGTACAACCACACTGAGTTTGGCTACTCCAACAAGAAGTGGCCAAACAAATCCACAAGCCTAGTCAACTCCGGTCCTCCGGGACATCTCTGCACCTCTGCACCTCTGCACCTCCGAACTCCAAACTTGGTAAATCTCCATTAGTATCCAGTGTACTATCTCCTTTAGTCCCTCTACATTCGTTCCTCTAATCCTGTACTACATCCATTCCTCTCGCCTCATAGATTACTCCGACCCAGTGTTTCCGCAGCTTGGTACTTTCGTACCTCCAGAGCACTGCTCCGCTTCAGGACTCCGTAGTATACTCCAGTAGTATATAATCTGTACTTACTATCCTCATGTACTTCAGTCTGAATATCGACTTAGATAAACTCCATCTGTCCGACTCTGTCTGTCCCCTCACCTGATCCAGCCTTCGGACTTCGACATTCCCCTCGTTGTTGTTGTTGTCTACCTTGAGCTTGTTGACACCACCAACGTCTCCGAGTTACTCCGATCTGCTCCGCTTCTCTGGGACCCAATTAACAGCAAGGACATAGCACATAAGCTAAGGCCAAGTCCCAACCAACTCCAACCAACTCCAGAGTTTCTGGAGTTCCCACAAGGAGTTTGCATGGTCTTAACAGCTTCTAATCCAGCTCAAGAAGGATGCACCAAACACATAGAGATTCCGGAACACTATATCTGTGAATGCGTCCATGATGGGAAAATCAAGTTATATTATATTTCCACCAACGAACAGGTTGCGGATACCTTTACCAAGAATCTGACCTGGCAACATTTTGAAGCTAATCGGAAGATGCTACAACTCATTCCCTATTCCATGACACAATGAATAGCGAGGTGGAGTGTTGAAGTTTGACTATATGGACTCACTTATTACACGTTCTACTATAGAATGAGTCACGCTCTATGGTTGTTGAGTCACATATTGTTTCACTCTTCATTATGTCACCCCTTTTATATATGACTAATCCTTATTAGAGATACAGTCGACTCCCTCCTAACACATACCCCACATAACCCATACTCTCTAGTAACCCATAGTTTTTTTCATTTCCCAAGTTGGTTTGCAGTAAATTTGTGTATATACCCCATACCCCATAACCCATGGCTGTTTTCAAGAGTGATAACCCATACCTGGGGTCAGGTAATGCCGAAATTAAATTTCGAACCATCCCAAGATGGCAATAATGACCCGAA
>JBBPQL010000189.1:0-42889 GCA_038092515.1 Boletus subparvulus | reverse complement strand
TGGTATATGCCCCCCCCCCCCCCCCCCCCCGGATGAAGGGAAAGGTCAGTTCGAGGGAGGATGCGCCGAGATCGACGGTGAGTTGTACTCGATCGTTGCGCTTGCTTTGGTTTTCAATGTACTGTGCTTGTGCAGGATCGTCGAGTTGAATGAGAGATCGGGCATCTATTTCGCCGTGGGAGGCCAGCCCACACTGGCAGGCGATCCGTTGTTCGTCATCTTCGTTGGTTATGTATTCTGCGACGCCTTCCTGGCTCAACAGAGGTATTAACGACCGTCAACACAAGCGAAGGAAAGGACCTTTATGAATACAGTGATAAATGTACTCTGTCATACGTTATAACTCGGCGTCTGACCGAGTAAATGAGTGAACCACGAATGTAAGGCATACTCGACAGGTGTATGGGTTACATCACGATGGCGAGCTGGTGAGGGAATGAGGCCAAGGGGGCGACGAGAATTGAACTGGCCACACAGAAGTCCGAGTCGGGGATGTGTTCCGAAGAAGACAATCATGATCCCACCGTTATGGAAAGGAAAACCTGGGAACCTCGTCAAGACATCCCACCTCTTCTCCCAAATCCTCTAATGATAGACGCAGGCAGCTGAATGCAATGAACGAGGGCGATCCCAACAGATAGAAAGAGTGGTTCGTTGGAGAATGCGGGTAGCCTTCAACGCTAAACAAAGAGCCTCACCGTGACGCGGTGTCGGATACTACAGCCCCATTTCGAGAAATGTTGTCGTCTGTTGTCGTGGCTGCGACAAACCATGCACCGTTGCCTTTTCGATCCCGCGCCCGCGCGCCAACAGTGTTTCCCCAAACCCCGTTGAATCAAGTTCGGTGAGCCACCATGGGTTGGATAGGTACTTGTGTCCTTCCATCGCTATGCAGAGCAGTGAAATAATGTACCTACCAGTTGAACAGTTGCATTTATGGGCAAATTCACTCTTCGCCAAGTTTAAGCTAGGAGGGGGGACCAGTTACATCGACGAGGCGATCGACCTTGATCGTGAAGGTACTTGTTTCTTTCTGTCGGCATGCAGTGCAGTGAAATGATGCGCCTACCAGTTGAACAGTTGCATTTACGAGCGAAATCCCTCTTCGCCGAGTTTGAGCAAGGAGGGGGTTCCAGTCACATTGATGAGGCGATCGTCCTTGATCGTGATGCACTTGGACTTTGCCCACCCGGCTACCCCAAGCGACCTGTCTCTCTGACATGCCTTGCCATTGCTCTCAGTGGTCGTTACGACCAGCTTGGAGTGATGAAGGACCTCGACGAAGCCATTCTCCTTGACCGAGAAGCACTTGACCTTCGCCCGGAAGGTCACCCTGATCGGTCAATGTCGTTGAACGACCTTGCAGATTGTCTCTTCTCTCGGTATAACCAGCTCGGGGAAATGGAGGTCCTTGAAGAGGCCATTGTCCTTGACCGAGAAGCACTCGACCTTCGCCCACGAGGGCACCCTGATCGGTCAATGTCTTTGAACAACCTTGCAATTCGTATCTACGCTCGGTACAAGGAGCACGGGACAATGCAGGACCTCGATGAGGGAATTGTCTTTGTCCAAGAAGCACTTGTCCTTCGCCCGCAAGGACACCCCCATCGATCTGGCTCTTTGAACAACCTTTCAAATCATCTCTCAAATCGGTTCAAGCAGCTCGGGGCGATAGAGGACCTCAAGGAAGCTATTGTCCACGACCGAGAAGCACTCGTCCTTCGCCCGCAAGGCCACCCTCTTCGTTCTAGTTCTTTAAACCACCTTGCAAATCATGTCTCCGTTCAGTACAAGGAACTCGGGGCGATGGAGGACCTCGAAGAGGCCATTGTCTTTGACCAAGAATCACTCGTTCTTCGCCCGCAAGGACACCCCCTTCGATCTATCTCTTTGAACAATCTTGCAAACCATTTCCTCACTCGGTACAAACAGCTCGGGACGACGGAGGACCTCGATGAGGCCATTGTCCTCGTTCGAGAAGCACTCGTCCTTCGCCCGCAAGGACACCCTCTTCGGTCTCGTTCTTTGAATAGCCTTGCAGACGGTCTCTTCAATCGGTACAAGCAGCTCGGGGTAATGGAGGACCTAGATGAGGCCATTGTCCTCGTCCGTGAAGCACTCGGCCTTCGCCCGCAAGGACACCCTCTTCGACCCAACTCTTTGAACGGCCTTGCAAAATATCTCTCCACTCGGTGCGAACGGCTTGGGGGAATGGAGGACCTCGATGAGGCCATTTCCCTTGACCGAGAAGCACTCGTCCTTCGCTCACAAGGACACCCTCTTCGATATAGCTCTTTGAACCACCTTGCAACTCGTCTCACCACTCGGTACAAGCAGCTCAGGACAATGCATGACCTCGATGAGGCCATTGTCCTCGACCGAAAAGCACTGGACCTCCACCCGCAAGGAAACCCTCTTCGATCTCGCACTTTGAGCAGTCTTGCAGATGGACTCTTCACTCGCTACAAGCAGCTCGGGGCGATGGAGGACCTCGATGAGGCCGTTGTCCTCGTCCGAGAAGCGCTCAAACTTCGCCCGCAAGGGCATCCTGTTCGGTCAGGATCATTGAACGACCTTGCATGCTATCTCTGTAGTCGGTTCACACGGTCGAAGCAGTTCCAGGACAAGGAGGAGTTGTTCAGTCTCTACGCTCAACTCGTACATGTGCCTCAGATCGTGTCTTCCATTGACCTTTGTGCCGCCAGGGCATGGATTTGTGTCGCTGAGGATTTCCAGCATCCCACGATGCTTCTCGCATACGAAACATCTCTTCGACTACTCATTCAACATCTGGCCATTCTACCGTCATTGCCTCAACATCTTGGAATCCTTAAAAACCTCTCGTCATCACTCGCAGTAGATGCGTTCTCAGCGTGTATTCGTAAACGTGCTCCTGCGCGCGCAGTTGAGCTTCTCGAACAGGGCCGGGGCGTCTTTTGGAGTCAGCTTACTCGACTCCATTCCCCACTGGATGATCTCATTGCATCTAGTAGCCCCGCAGGAAAGTTGTTGGCTGACGAGTTCACGCAGCTGGCCTTGCTCATTCGTAATGCCCTCAAGTCGTCTGGTGCAGATCAGCACGAACGACTGTGCCATCTCAACTTCGAAATGCAGAGTGTTGTTACCGATATTCGCAAGCTACCCGGTCTCTCCCGTTTCCTTCTTCCCTCGCTCTTTCCCGATCTTCAACGCGCAGCCAGTGGGGGACCCATCATCATCGTCAATGCAAGCAAGTACGGTTGTGACGCACTCGTTGTGTTGCTCGATCGGAATCCTGTTCATATTCCCTTGCAGATCACATGGGAACATGTTCGAGACCTGTCCACGGAGCTTCATATCTTGACTGAGCGTGCAAAGAAGGTCGACGTGACGAAAGAGCTCGCGTTCTTCTTACGCCAACTCTGGGATCAGATCGTTTCGCCCATCGTCGATTTCCTCCAGACGATCCATCCATCTCAATCGCGCATCTGGTGGTGCCCCACCGCTGAGTTCTCTGTGCTGCCCTTGCACGCTGCTGGTCCGTATAGGAAGGGCCATAAGAATCTCCCTCATCTCTACATTTCGTCCTACACCCCAACCCTGACCGCCCTCATTCGTGCTAGACGGCACGATCCATCGACTTCTGCAACTCCACAGAAACACTTCATTGCCGTCGGTCAAGCCAAAGCTGCTGGCGAGAGCGAACTCCTTTCGGTAGGCGCGGAACTGGACAACATTGGTCAGCGCGTCGATGGTCTCGCCACATTCACCCGTATAGATGGGGAGGAATCTTGCATATCTAGGGTCGTTGAAGAGCTCGGCAAGAACGAATGGGTCCACCTTGCGTGTCATGGCCTCCCAAATCGGAAACACCCGTTCGAGTCCGCATTCGCTCTGCGCGACGGGCACTTTACAATCCAACGCATCATCGGATGCGATTTGAAAAATCCTGAATTTGCGTATCTTTCTGCGTGTCATACGACTGTAGGAGATGAAGAGAGTCCAGACGAGGTGATCCATCTCGCGTCAGCGATGCAGTTTGCTGGCTTCCGTTCGGTGATCGGGACGATGTGGGCGGTGGACGATAGTGAGACGAACAAGATCACCTCGCCTTTCTATGAGCATATGGTGGATGAGTCTGGTCGTCTGGATCATACCCGCGCAGCGTTCGCACTGAACAAGACGATGAAGATGAAATCTGTAGATATACCATTCGACCAACGGGTTCTTTATATCCATCTCGGTGCCTAGTTCTAGTATATGCTCGTTCGTTTTCTTGCTTTGCATTGCTCGTACTCGCTGTGTGTAATTGCTATCAAATATGTATATGCTATCCTTGATTTCACGGGTTGTGCGAGGTGCAAGTATTGTCGCATTCATACCTGGGCGCTTTGGTATCATGCCAGTGAGCTCTTGAAGTTTGAGGAAAACTAAATAAACCGTGTTGTCCTGGGTTTCTTTCTTTTGGTATTAGCAAGGGACATTCAATTCAACTTTCGTGACATACCACTGGAAAGATGGAGCAGACGTTGAACCTCCTTCTCGCGTTCTCCACAGCCCGTGCGCTGGGGGATTTTTGACCCAAGACGTCACCAACTTGAAATGGCGGATCGGAATTGAAAAGCATCCCACTCTCCAACTCCAATGCATCGAGTCAACGCGTATGTATTATCTTCCCACTGGCACTCGTCTTTGCAGTTTGTCACTGATTTCCGTCATACAGCAGAATGATTTCATCACGGGAGTTCTCCGAGAACAGCCTCTTCCTTTCCCGACTACTACCGTTCCTGATGGCCGGTCAGTATGTTTAGATGATGGGCACACGACGTGCCTATAAATTCGCGTCCGGCGGTTTTCATCGTGCCAGCTGCGATCATCAAGGTCCGTCGTCCGGGACGCTAGCAAAAAAATGTTGCTGTATGGGACGATCTCCATGCAAGTCTTTCATTACGCCAAAGGCTATGCCACTTCAGATCGGCACGTCATAAAGTGGTTGGCGAGTCGATCACCCCTCCGGACTAGGTATTTACACTCGCCGCTCATTCGAGTGAACGGGAGAAGGTGGGATGTATGTGGTGCGCTGCACGCTTGGCTTTCCACGTTGGCCGTGAGGTAATGGATCGACATTGACTCACTGGTTGTGCATCTACCACAGGATCCCTGAGAGCATCCATACCGCTTCGTCTAGGACCATGGGCGTAAGTTGCCAGGCTATTGAATTTCAGGTTTCATCGATTACATGCTGTTTATCATGCAGGCAACCTATATCACGGGTGAGCCTGAAAAGCATTCTTCCAAACCCTAGCTGATAATCGGCCATAGTTCCTCGTCGCGTACGTGGTCGACCTGCAAGCTCAATAACCTATTTCTTGGACAGTGCTAACGTTACATCATACAGATTCTTCGTATGGTGCATCTGGCAAGCTTCGTCTATATTCATAAATATTCCGTGCTCTATTGATGGCTGAATCGTGAAGTGGACAAGCGAGCGTTGATGCGTATCTTTCTTGTACGTCACCCGCCCGACTCACCACACCGTTGGAAATCTGAGGTGACATACCGGGACCAAGCCGTTCTTGCGACAGCCCGTACAGGTATGATCGCTTTCTCCTGCTTATTCTTATCCGGCGTTTGAATCGCGAATGCCTCACTTGGATACGGATTAACCCGCTGAAAAGCCTCCATCAAAGCCTGGACCCGAAACCAACGTTCACATGCGCTCGCCAGGGCACATCATGTCACCAACACTTTACTGTTGTACACGATCAATACTGGAACGTTGCCGTCGTGACCACCAGTGCCGATTCTTGTCTTGTAACGTCGTCCCTGATGGATCGTCAAAGGCTACCCATAATCTCAGTTTGCACCAGCTCCTTGCGTTCCCCAAGCATGGACTCCGCCGCCTCCGTGCAGGTACAAAGTAGATGTGAGTTGGCTTTCCTTTTGCGAACTGGAATCCGATCGCTGAATCGAGGACCTAGTATACCCGATATCCATTCTCGCATCGTGCGCACAATTCTCAGCCCATCTAGAATGCGTAAAAAACTTGATCCTCCCTTCAGGTTGAACGCACGGAAGAGAACACTCGAAGGTGCTCGAGCAGCTGTCCCTACTGCGAATAACTCCCGCTTGTCCACCAAAGCGGGAGTAAAGTCGATCGATTCCCGCCAAGAAACCTTTCCGTCTGCCTTTGTCACGTTGACGGAACATAGGCTTCTCCTCCTCTCTGTCAGACGCCTGCCATCGGGGTACGAAAGGATGTCGAGGAAGAAAATTCCGCATCTACCTCGGGCTAGTTCATTGTATCGTTGAGGAAACTATATCACCTTTTCGAGTATGAAAAGCACGTATTTATTATCGATGTGTCCGAATCTCCATTAAATGATACGCCGTCCGGGTGAGTCAACTCTGAACGCCGTGGATTCCATGTCATTGTTAAACGGTGTACGCGCTGTCACACACCGGCCCGTTCGAACTCGGTGTGTCGCTGTCAAGGCCACGTATCCACGGCCGGCTGGCTATTCTGTACGACTGCAGAACTTGCAGCACGGTACGCTCAGCCGTCTATGCAACAACTGTCTGGGACCGATAGCGTCATTCACGCGAACGATCCGATCCCTATCCATCCGATCGAAGTGGCGGGCTTATACTGCTTGATCAAGCGGCGCCGCACGAACGCGCCTGGCAGACAGAGTCCAGGTCACATCTTCTGCCGTCAGACTCGGGTTTGAGAAACGGTATCCACGTTCCTAAAGCGAGGTAAAAGGTCACTTCTACAGGCATCTGTCCGTAAGTATGCCCACCGGATCGATTCTGCGTTGATATCCGAGATCGGACGCGGCGCAGAAACCCGGGATCGCGGAGTACGCGGGCACTGGGCATCCGAGTCACATCTTGCAATCAGGCCATCAGGCCTGGCCCCACCTATAACTTAGGCAAATCAGTTACCCGGGGGTGAGCTTAGTCTGTCGGAACAGCTCGGAACAGAGTCGGACCATTCGTACGCCTAGCCCCAGACGCATCGGCTAAGTTTGATGCTTTGAAATCGTTCCGGCGAGTACGCCTGGGCCAATACCAAAGAAATTGGTATGCTAAAAAAACCGCGTTCATGACGTCGTTCCTTCAAGGACCAAAGTTGATTTTCATGGTCTTCATTTTTCTCAGCGGCAAACAGCAAACACAATGGTACGTCTACTACCAGCGAGTCACTCCATGACATACCAGTACTACGTGCCGTCAACAGTTGGGATGATTAGCACACCCCCACGGATCGAAAACCTATTAAATACGTACGAGCTAAGTAGTGCGACGAGTCAAGCTTTAAAAGTATAGAGCACACATACAGCAGCAACAAATCTGAATCCACAACGGAAGAAAAGATGACGAGAATTAAAGAGAACTTGATGCAGGGGAAAAAAAGAGACCCATTTTCATGCAAGCAGAAAAGCGAGAAAAATGGGCCAGTACAGGGATGGAGTTTTACTTGAACAAAGAGATCGATGTTATACAACACGCACGTCGTAAAAATGGTATTGTGGTTACCAAGACAGATCGAACCACCATCTACTGGTTTTTGCACTCTTCAGGGTTCACATTGCCTCCGGTGGCGCCCCCACGACCCTTTGGAGGTCCACGCCTTCTTGCAGGAGGCTCGTTGTCAGATTCAGAGTCCTGAAAAATGCGGAGCTAAGGTCTGCGGGTCAAACATCGCACGGGGCTAGAGGATCATACATCGTCATCGAATTGGTCGTCATCATCCTCGTCAAGCTCATCGAAGTCGTCATCGTCCTCCAGTAAATCATACTCGAGGGCTTTGCCAGTGAAGTAGTCAATGGCACGAGGAATTATCTGTGCTGTATGAGCTCTGTGGCAATAGGGCGAACAAAGCAGCTTCACCTTTTCCTTCAGATCTTCGCCGATCTGGTAATCTATCTCCAGTTTTTCTTCGACCTCCTCAAGATCTTCCTCGTCAAGGTCCTCGTCATCCGAGGGAGGAGTGGGGGGAGAAAAGAAGTTGAAGAAGGAGTCGGTTGGTTTTGCTTTGCGCACCAAGCGGGTTCGGTTCGTGTCTGACCGGTTAGATTATCAGCATGCCACCCGAGTTTGTTAATGAAAGGAGCCGACTTTTATTCCGCTGCTTTTTTATCTCGAACTCCTTGGTCAAGTCTTTGTCCTCCTTCCACTTGATGTCGGTACCGATCGCACGGTCATAGACAAAATCGCCAGCGTATCCCACTTCTTCCTGATAGAGATACGTCTTGTGCAAAACTTCATTCTCAAAATAGTCGTTGGGACTGAAATAGAAGCTGATCTTGAAACCGGGCTTAGGTACGTCGCTGGAGAGGTAAGAGAGACGAATATCAATGAGATGTTTGAGAGCACCCGCGTCGCGTTCGGTGATGAGGTCGGAGATGCCAACGTGGTTGCTAAGGGCTGTGAGCCAGAACTCTGGGATTGCTGCAGGGCCACTGGGAGCACCCTGGGCGAGTGGCGTGTAATCCGGATTGTCCTTGAGCGATGCCTGGACGCCAGCATCGATCTCCTCCGCAGTGGGTGGCGATGATCCAGAGACGATTGCATTTCGTCGCTCATACAGCGGCTCTTGAAGTTTGAGGTACTAACGAGACAACGAGGCGAATGAGCGATTCGATCGCGCATACAATGAGAGATAAACAAGGGTAGATGGCGTACTTTTTTCTCGAGCTCCAAGCACTCGCGTTTGTACTGATTCTGCAGTTCGTTTTGCTTGACCTGAACCCCTTTCAAGGCCTCGACGCTCTTTTTGACGTCGGCTGGGAGACTTTCGATGTATCCAGAGCTCTTTCCCACGAGATCAGAGAGACGGTTGTGAACCAATCCAAGCATTGCGGACTGGGCACCGGGTGGGAGGGCACCATCGCCGTCATCTTCTTCGTTGTCCTCAGAGATGTCGGGGACGGTCGGACGTGACAAGCCCTGTGCAATCGGTGCTTGATTCAAGGGGGTGTTCTGTGGTGTCGGTGCAGTCATATCGCCATGAGCGATGGGTAAGTTGGAGGACATGATGGCAACAAGGAAAAAAAAAGATGCACGCGAACGGATTCGCCGGGACTCAATCAGCACAAGCGCGCACAAAAGGGACCAAGCGGAGTTTCGGTCTGTGCCGGTCTCAAGCCCATCAAGCCCAAACATCGACCAGCCAACGCAAGATCTTTCGTGCCTGCGGGTGGGCGAGGTAAGCGATCCACGGATGGTCTCCGTCGACAACGGGGGATGATTTCATCGAGGTGAGTGCCCTCGATGAAGGAGCACACCCGGGTCCGCAATGGCTACTTATAATCCGCGGACACGGACAACGCAGAAGATCTATCATTCGACCTTCCACTCCAGCGCGATCTCCGATGATTCCCTGTGCGATGTTCCGTCTGGTTAGCTCATTGCATCCGATGGACTTCGTCCGAGGGCCCCGGCCCGATGCAATGATGAGGCAGCGCCACCACCCTCGTTTTCTCCGATTATCTGCCAGAACGTGGCCGGCCATCTACGTGGGACCGAGGAACATGTGGACTAGGCGTCTCCCAGAACGTAATTTTACTCGAAGTATTCTCAAGGGTTTGCGTCCAGGGTCTATCTTATTACTCTCTACATCCTCTTTTTTCGATTATATTCCAGTATTATCTCCGATGCGGGGCCCCAGAAAATCCTCGCAAGGCTGGTGGCCCGCGCACTCCGGAAAGAGAGTTCTTTCCCCGTCAATGATATCTTCCTCAAATCGAAGCATGTCAGACGACTAACGTGTGATACTTGGAACGCATCCTTCATATCCGCAGAACCGCCCAAAGAATCTTCTATGCCAAGACATCTTTTGGGATCGCTTAGCTAGTTGCAAAAAAGCTGCTAAACTGCCGTCCATCACCAAGCGAGACTTACAACATATAGAGCTTTCGCCATAGAACGTTCCATTCTTAGCAGCGCGAGATGTGACCAGCGAGTGTGATTTCTCAACGGAGAAATTACAAACAAACTGAACAAGATGTAGGGACTCGGGGAATCGCGGAACGGATACTGATAACGCGTTTTGAAAGGGTAACAGGACTCTAGCCATTCGGTATATAAAACGACTGGGAAATAATAGATGAGTGGTGACTCTGACCGAGTACCATCCAAATTGATCCAATTGAGTATCAAACCATAAACAAAAACCCCTCATACGGCGACTGACAAGCCTAATCCTCCCGCTCCTGCTCGACATTACCCAAGGGGAGGGTAAACCAACTCTCCTCCTTGACGAGCAGGTCACTGAGACCGCAGTAGTATGCGACCCAAGCCGTCACGATGCCGAAGCCACCGCCGGCCGTGTTCAATGAAGCCTTTCCAGACCATGCCCCGATCGCAAGGAGAAGGAAGGTGATGCAGAGGAAGAAGAACAGCGCCATAAGGCCAATGTTACGACGAAGGGAACCGATGCTGGGGAGATAATTTATGACCAAGTCGTCGAACAGAATGGCAAAGAGGACTCACAGGAACATGAAGGTCAGGACAAACCATGTGATCAGGTATATACCGAGTGCTTGCGAAAGCTCCTCCTCAGTTGAATACGCGGTGAGTACACCGCTTCCAGGAATCAAGATCGTTGCGTATGACAGCCAGAAGGCTCCGTAAGAAGTGAACGCTGCATGACCGTTAGCCAAATATGAAATCGTGATGATACATCCAAAGTGAATAATAGCGTTCGTGATATATTTATTGCATGCGGGTCATATGACCGGCGAGGTGAATGATCCCATGATAGCTGAACCGCATGGTGGGGTGCAAATGGAGATGCGGCCGAAACATGAAAGTGAACGCACCTGTCGCTCCAAAAGTATTGCCACGGGGGAACTCCCACATTCCTGCCATGAATTGGGCGAGACCGCCAGAGAAGCAGGCCATGCCGACGACAACATTGGGGGTGTGGATATTTCTTGCATTTACATTGTACAGAGAGAGAATGAATGTGGTTGATGCGAACGAGAACAGACCACTAAGGTCGGGTAAGCGCAGGACAGCGTGCAAAATGGGCGGGACGTACAGAGCACCGGGGTTACCGAGCTTTCGGACTGGTCGTGCCACAACGTTGGTTTCATTGTAGTGTTGGACATGCTGAGTTTGAGAGGTTCGTGCTTTCTCGATGTCAGACATGGTAGTATTGGGAGCAGAGGGGATATACTTGGAGGAAGAAAAGAGAGGAAAGATGAAGGGGGCGAAACGGCACGTTGAACTTTTTATCCATCCCGACAAAATGCACCCGAGTAATGACGGAGAAATGAATGCTGACACAGCAATCCAATATGGAGTAGCAGCTTTAGGTAACCAATCTAAATTACGATATACCGCTCCGTATGGCACAGATCTGTGCAATTTAGCGTGTCTCTTGCGGCGGTTGGACGACTCCTGGTCGAAACGTGCTCCGCTATTCCTCCGATTCATTGTAGCATCGTACGCGCACCATGACTAATCCAGTGGACTTGCATTTGGAATACCAATGTTCTAACGCCAGACTCGTCTCTTAGAATGACTGAAGAAAAGCGCTCGTGAAGCACACATTCTCCGGCGGTGCCAGCATGCACAACTCAGTGGAAGCCGTCACTGACTAACTTCAAGTTGAAGCGCAAACTTAAGAAACCGAAAAAAAAAAATGCATTTTACGTAAAAGTACACCACCTCAGTGACGGGCCGCCTTGTCTTTTGTCAGTCTTTCCCAGTGACTGGCACCTTAGCAACGTTCGTTCAATTTCTCTCTTCTTTTCTGGTGCATCGCGACTGTCTTTATGCCGTTTTCATCATTTCAGTTCGTATAAAGGGCTATTCAAGGGTTCACTCGGGCGGCAGCGTTAGATCCCAGCTTGAAGGTACGTTGATCCTGAGTCTTGTCTTGACATGAGGCAACGGCCTACATCATACCCTGTTGGCAACACTTGTCAGGGCCCAGGCATTGTTGTCGCTTGCGCTGCCGCACCGTAGCCTGTGGCTAACCGCGCACTGGGCACGTGTCTGGATTGCTAGAAATCGCAGTCACGTTGATTGTTAGAAAAGAGAAAACTAAGTACGGAGATGGGAAGACGCTACCTAGAAAAGAGACGCTAAAGGAATGAATGAGCGTCGTGCGGTGCGTATATGATACATGATGACGAATGACCAATCATTACTTATGGAGTTAAGTGCACAGACCAGGAAAACAACTCTACCGTGACAAAACAATTATTGATCAGACTAGTGGCCCTACTCAAGATCTGTCCGGCGCGCGGGTTCGAATGATCAGCGTACATGCCGCTTCAGATGCTTGAACGCTGGGTGGAGTATTCGGGGACAGTCACGACTACGGTACAACAATCGGCAACACACTTCATTACGAGAAGTAATCTATCTTGTTACAGGGACGAATCGACTAACGCCATCAGCGCTCAGCGCTCAGCGTGGAAACAGCCTGGGATAACACGTCATTGTGACGCTAGAGCGGTTTTTTCCAGTGCCTCTGAAGGGCCCATCAATCTGTCGCGTACGATTCTTCTCCAACTTTATTTGATTTTTACTTTGCTCAGTTCCCCAGCATTTCCGGCGCCCGCGGTACATGGGACATGCGTCGACTTACGCAGTTGGTTCCGTTCTGACCAGTTCATCGGGTCCTTGAGACAATCTCCAATGGTACGATCTTTGGGATCGGGGCGTGTCAGCCGCGCAAGCAAGTATGTTGTAGTCCCGCACAGCTCCTTCGTGTCACCTGTAGCGTGCACTAGCTATTCATGCGGATAGGTTTTTATGTCGGTGACTGTGACGACGGCGGGCGCGTTATGGCTACGAAGTTCGTTGCTAGAGCTGTCTTCTGGGATGTTCGAAAAGCAGACGCATCGAGGTCTCCATGAATCCAGGTAACAATTTTATGTCTTGTTGAGAGTCCTCCTTGAGTAGGTAAAGGTGTGTCTTTCTGACCCTGAGAGCCCGGTCTCTCGGAGTGCCTCCCATCCGTCATGCTGCGGTAAACCAGCCAACTGAATGGGCGCTAGAATCCTCTAAGCAATCTCACGCCGTGGAAGCCGCCACCGCCGGCAAACTATTGTTCGTACTAGGTGATTGCGGCGCAGCACAAGGTTCAAGTCAGGCTGCCGTCTTACAATAATTTCGGTATAAAAATTACTACTCTTTGGATCCGTAGATGTTACAATATGTATAAGTGGCTAGTGAAGCACGTGTCTAACGGAAAAGAAAGTAAAAGTAAAGGAGCGTCGAGTAGGTATGTATCTATCCACCAAAAGGCCCCTACCGTGGGGCTCAATCCAACAATGCCGTCCGTGGGTCCATGCCCGAGCCCGCTCGCAGATTCATGACGCCGCCTGCCACAGAACTGAGCGCGTGTGCGTAGAAATAGGCCGCGCGGGACATGATCGACTGTTCTACCAGCGCCAACACGTCCGTCAGCAGGATCGGCCATCCATACTCTCGGGCGTCTTCTTTTGTGAGGAGGTCCGTGAACAAGACGGCCCCTTGTTCCCGTAAGTATTTGAGGTTGTCGGGATCTCGCTCGTCCGTGGCGATGTAATACCTTGCAAAAGAGGTCAGGCGTTGCGTCGGGAGATGAGGCGTATAGGGAGGGAGAAAAAAGCACGCTCACTTGTCATCGGAATTTGGCGGGTCCAGGGTCACGAGAAAGGGATTAGGAATTGCGTCGGGCACGTTGTATACGGTCGCCTCCCCGCCATGCATCGACACCAGAACCTCTCGGCCAGACTGAAGATGGCCTTTGATACGAGCGAGGTGAGCTCCAAAATCAGCGTCCATCGCCCAGCCGAATCTCGCGACTGTACAGATGTGACTAGCCTGATAAAAATTGGAATGGATGTAAGCTTACAATCCCCTCGGCGCATATGCGCAGCCATCCACAGTCGCCCGCTGTTCAGGGCGAACATCCGATCGCTGATCCGTTCGGCCAAGGAGAGAACGTTATCTATCAGTCGGATATCGTACAGCACCGTCTGCGAGAAGCGTGTTTGGCTTGCAGCAGAGGTAAAGTACAAGGCACCCTAGTTCCACCAATGTATGAATTGTTGGCGATCACGGAGGAGTAACAATACTCACGGGTTTGCGTCCATTATGAACCTCTCCACGCAATAGAAGAACCCGCGCTGATATATTATGAAAATCTTCGTATAGGCCTCTTATCCGGTATCTTGGAACAGCCTCGTAGATTGTGGAAATCACATCCTTTACCATATCTGAACCAGCTCTGTGATCGGAAGTATATTCAGCATCTCTTCTGACCGAGGCTCAGAAGCACTTACGCGCCATCGTAGGTATAGAGCACCTCGAAGCCATTTTCTCGGAGAACATCGCCAATTTCCTCCACTGACGATTCCGGTGTGATGCGTTCTCCGTCCTCTACGATCATTCGAACACTGCCCCAACCTATCAAAGGCCTGCCTCCCGGAAGAGCTTCCGTCAGCGCATGGTAGATCTCCGAGTCCGTCGTCGGACTAGCCCATGATCCTACTTGGTCACGAGAAACATCACCCCCCTCTGAACTCCACCCTCCACGCAGGCGCATGTCTTGGGGTATATAATCGACGCGGACAGAGTCATCTGGATCATACCACCCGTTTTCGATGGCATGTAGACTGGGCCACATATCTCCCCTCGCGTCCCGCACGTGGTAAGTGTCAACATCCCAATGGCCATCGGTCGATTCGAGGTCTATCGAAATATTATGTAGGCGAAGGTAGTCTGCGGTTGTGATCACGGCGTGTGACTGCTGGAGGTGTGTAAGGTTGAACATGACGGATATCGGTATTTGCCATGCCATTTGTTGTTCGATGGGGAGCTCGCGCCATTCGTCGGAATGTACGGCGTCACCGCGGTTTACCATTATAGCATATGCAGCACACGTCGCCCTGTCGAGCAGAAGCTCAGAACATAACAGACATCAGCCGGAGGAAAACCGGGCGTACAGGTCGAATTCGCATGCGCGAGCGTATACAAAGGAGGGTATGATAGTTGTTCGGTTCAGTATCCGGCCATGAAGGACTGCAGCTTCGATGATATAGCGCATCTATAATTATGGTGAGTAGGCGGAGGTAGGACTTTCATGAGCCACATACGTTATTCCAACCTAACCAGAGGCTATAATCGCGTGCATAAAACCCATTCGTTTTTGCAACCATGTCGGTGAGGTATTTCAACTCGAGCTCTGCGTCACTCTGCGCGGGATGTGGGGCAGCCTCGGGATACAAGACGACTTCTTCGCTCAACGCAGGGAGCGATTGACCGAGGAACTGGAATTTAGCGCCATATCCTATGGTCGACAGGCTGAATCCGACGAGGATGCCGACTAAAATTGCGACTCCCACGAGCGAAGAAACCGATGCGTTGTTATCCCTGAAGGGCCTTGGCATGGCTGAAGTGTTTTAGAGAGTCGACTGACCAACAATGATAATAGTGAAGGGAACATACAAGGCTGCGTACTGAGTTACTCGGACGGACATACATTCCCACGTTTTCGCACCGGTATTTTTTGACAAGGGCGGTTCCGTCCATTGACTCGAGATCACTGATCTGAATCATGGGCAGCGGGCGCAACGAATGGAAGCCACCATAGCAGCGAAAATGGAAACAAGATGGAACGTCAGGCGAAATCAACCCGAGAGAGACTCGAACACGTTCGGGGCAAGTGGGCGGCTCCGGGGAGGAGGCAGTGTGACGATCGTGACGGTAGTCACACGAAGCAGAAGAGCGACTTGGATAAGTTCTCGTCTTTTCACAAGTAGGAAAACTGGAGGTACATGGCGAGTAGCTACTGTTTATATAGTCCACGACCAGTTGTATCCATAGTAGCACCTCCGAGTATCAGGTTGACGTGGCTGAGCTCGATCACACTGCTCACCGCGTGTAAATGTCACTGTCACGGTTGCTACAATCGGGGCTTGGTCAGCAAGTGTGGTTGGTCCCGATAGTAAGTGACCAACCTTGGGAGTTGGTCAGACTCAGTGAACCTGGTCAGTCATGAATTCTCACAGCTTGCTGTCCCGCATTCAAATATTCAAGACATTCGGAGTCCGCTTCAGCTGCCTTGCGGATGAGATCTAAAAGAAATGCAGGCTAACGCCCTGACTGACTTCTGTACATGGAAAAGACAACCTACTCTACGCTGCGTGTCGCGCATTGTTTGCGGCATCTCCCAACTCAGATCCCATGGTCTCCGACTTTAAATTCTCTACCCTCGGCCCGTCACGACGCGGCCGCTCCGCTCCACCGCAAACGGCATCAAAACGACAATACATCCGAACGATGATCAACAACTGTGCGATGCCCTAGGTCACGTTCGGTCAGGTCAGGTCAATCATACTACGAAAATAAAATAAAAAAAGGACGGCTTCCCGTCCAACGGGACTATGCAGCGTACACTCACCTGAACGTGGCTGACCGACAAAAAGACGAGATTCGTCACGTCCGAGTGCACCGCAAAGGAAACGATGAAGATGATGCCGACTGGAGCGTAGAGTGCGGCGGATTCGACGACCATGGTGGCCGTGGACCCGTACAGAGAGACATCTTCCGACCCGATTGCTTTCTTTCGGAGGGAAAGGAGGCGGCAGGCGACGAGGAGCGTGTAGATGAGGGTCAGTCCGACTTGGAGGCAGAGATAGGCGAGTTCGATGTTGATATTGTAAAAGACGGCACCGCTAGCCTCGGCGAGGACAAGAATGGACATGGCTGTGACGTATCGTATTAATTTTAATGTATCGGAAACGGGGGATGGGGATAGATACGTACCGACCATGGCTGCAAATATTGTGGTCATGGGTATGACGACACGTTTCTGCCAGGCCCAAAGGACAAAACAGCGGTAAAGCTGCCAGGCAGCGATGAGAACGAGAGATGCACGAGATGAAAGGGTTGAGAGCGAACCAACAAGGCTTGCATGAACCATTCCATGATGTAGTAACTATACCATGCGACGTTCATGAACATATTTACCCGTGAACACGCCGAGGACATACCAAGTCAACGCCATCATGTTGATCCAGTAATTCATTTCATCGAGGATCAACGCAGCTGGCCCACCGGGTGCATCCCGCAGGTCGATCCATATCATCTCCGTATACCGGACATTTCCCGCAAACCCGATCGTTGCAAGGATAAAGGTGATCCAGACGTAGCCAAGGAGCATCCACCGGTGACGAGCAACCCGACCACCGTGGTGCGGTCTCCGAGTCAGAGCAGCAGTTGCCTGAAGGGTCAAGAGAAAGAAGATGCCTGGTAGTGGCGTTCGGTATCTGCATAGTAGGGCGAATGGCGGACAGATTGGGGGCACTCACCGTATGACACTGCTGCGAGCACCATGCCAGCGAGACGTGATCTCTCGAGCCATAGGTCGGTGTTCGGAGTATATGAAGACATATCTCCGAATCGGAAAAAGATAAAGAAGTGTGGCTTTGTACAATCACGCAGATGCGGGCCAAGTGTTGGTCTGGTTATAGTGACGGAGGCTTGGGTGGTTACGGTGGAATAATTGGATGCATCTCGTGACACATATATATGTGCGGAGGCGGAGGAGAGTCTTGTATAGCCTTGTGGCGTTGAAGATCCGCCGATCATGCGAAGCGCCAGCATCATGTACGACAGACTCAACTGGCAGACCGTGACATCGCCTATCTGTGATGGGACCTAGCAGGGGGTCGATATTCCGATATGCCGTCCACAAAACCCAAACAATAGGTATGGGTCCAGTTGGGAGACTTCTTCGAAGAGGGCCTATCTCCGCCAATGATATATTCCTCGATTCGTGTTGCACCGCTGTTACCGTGCCACGTATACTTGTATCACATTCGCAGAGTCATGCTGCGGGAGACCTTTTAGGATCGCTCATGCACGCCAATGAGAGGGCTCGCACAGTTGGGAAAAGTAGTTGGGCTCCCAGAGCGCCAACACGAGAAGCAAGAGAAAGGAGGGATTCGCAGATCCAGGCGAATTGACAGCCGAGACCCCAGCTCACTCGAGGTGATACATAAGCTACCCGGACTTCGGGGAACGTCAGAAAACGAGCCCGGTCTTTGGGGAATCCCTCTCTATGGTTGAAGAAATCGATGAAAGCACTCTCGACAAACGAGTCAACAATGTCACAGCGTCGAAATGAGCAAAAGGGGAACTTGGCCTACCCGACTGCAGTTCATTGTGGAGTATTCCAATGGGCGGCTAGGTCCCGAGTTCCGTCCGAATCGGTAGCACACTAGTGCTGTTGGCGTGGTTCCCGAGGCAGACGGAGATTGATCAGTACGCCGCAGAGGCTAGCCACGTGAGCAAAATTGACAGATGTTCGGTGGCGCTCGCTTCAAGTTGATGGGATCCTAACTTGAAACAGCTCGAGACTCGACTCGGAGTCACTCGACTCACACGAGGGAATGTAGGCTCAGAGCGAAACTATGTGCTCGCAAACACTTTGATTTCCCCTGGCAATATTTCACCACGGACGCGGATCTTTCCTTTGGATAGCAAACATATTTCAGACATGTCTTCAAGGTTCACCAGAAAAAGCTTGTACATGACGAATGTCTCGTCCACGGTCCACTTGATGTTGCGAGGGGCAGTGACACACTGTGCATCTGGGTATGGGGACCTAGACCTGATCACCCGTTTCCTGCCCCGTGGCAACTACTATGTCAAGCTGCCCCGGCTTGACTCGAATCAGGATAACATCGGTCTCGCCCTGATTCAAGTGAAGAGCGACCGACATCACCCCACGGACTATACCCACAGGGCAGACCTGTTGCACTCGATGCATCTTGAGCCACATGGGATTCTCGCCCGCGGTGACTCTGAAGATACTGTCAATTTATCACCATTCCTGTACAGCCTCACTGGATGCACCACTTTTGGGTGACTGGGATGTACCCTGGGGTGTCCCGAGCTGCCAGAAACGATGGGAAGCCGATCTAGGATGTGAATCCGTCGTTGGCTGGGAAGCGACGTACAGGTTAGACTCGCATGACGTGACAGAACCTTCGAGGGTGCAGACAATGTCATGCACTGAATGATTGGTGATGCCAGTGAATCCTTTGGAGATTTGAGTCGAGTGGACGTCCTTGTGGTGCAGAACACGCTGCCTGCAGATAATCGAGAAGATGATCAGACACCTTGGTGAGATAGCGATCCTTGTTCCAAACGGTATATTTTTTGAACCCGTCCGAGTCAATTGATCAATCCGCGTATCACACACATTTCACTGATCACTGTGCCAAACTCTATGATGACCTCGGTCCGTCAGCCTTGTTCCCTTTGAAACGTCTGGCATGGATGGTTTCACGTCTCCATCTGTGAAGTTCGAGTCTGATGATGATCCACAATACACCCAGGACTAATATTTCATAGATTACAGATATGTCACAGTGTCCGTACTACAGTACGTAGTCAGATCGACAAGTCCCACTTTCCACTACCGATCTGCAAGTATACGTGAGCTCTGTTTATTATACAATTCACCCGGGGAAAGCCTGGACGTGCTGCTATTCTACACAAAACACCGCTTTCTCAAGGAACGATGTAGGAAATTTTCTAGGCATGAATGGTGGTCTAGAATAATGCAAGACATCTCTAACCGAAGAGTAGACGCAACGTATACGCTGTCAATGCAGTCATCGTGATAAACATGAGAATATACTGTGGAATGAGGAACACCGAGAGATGCTGCGCGTTGCCCGTTCCAGAAAAGATTTGGGTCAAGAAAACCTAGTAGCAACCCAAGAGGTGTTGGACGTCGTGACAAGGACTTATGATACCTATGGGATTACCCACCTGAGTCGTCGCCGTTGGTAAACAGGACAGGAAGCTGCATGATGGCGTTGACTGAAGGCTCGAAACGAAGAACGCAGGAAGATGACGTACATGCATACGAATCGCAAGACCTTGTCTCTGGCGTCTAACAACCCCACTTGGGTTAATCCTTGGATAATGAGTACGCCAAGAACGGGCATGATGACCATTCGTCCAATGGCCAATGCGCCAACGGCTCCGAGTGGAAGGGAACGAAGACGTCCAACGGGGATTTCCATCCTCGCGAGCGCCGAGCCAAGAGTCATTAATCCTAATGGAATTGAGGCGCCTCCGATAAACGTCGTAGTGTTTAATATGATGGCAAGTGGTGGTTGACCGTCAGGTGCAGGTGGCATATTCACCCCTGGAACATCAGGGACAAATAATGCTTTGAAGACGGGAATGATAGATATGATAAACGCTAAGATGATGGAAATAGAACAAGGCATGATGAGCGTCTGAAGGAAGCTGGATCCAAGCCGAGCGAGACGGCGGCGGAGAGGAGCAGTAGGTTCGCTTCTCATTTCTACTTCGACGGTGTGTTGGACAATTGTCGTAGCCGCCGAAATGGGGTTATCGTGTATTCCAAGGGTCGGGCTTGGCGGGTCTGAAAGTCGGTGCCTCGAACTTGAAGCTACTACCTTCTCGTCATCATCGTCACTGTTCTCGGCTTGATGTCTTCTTAGATAAAAAAGCCCCTTTAGTGAGATAATAACGCGTTCGATCGCTGCACCAAGATACTTCTGTTTGGTCTTCAATTGTTCTTGTACGTCCTCGTCGATAACGTCTGGTCCCTGGAAATCCATTGCCACCCAATTGACGCCTCCGAGTGGAAATAATGTAATCTAGTGGATAATAGTACGTCATATGGAATAAGGGAAAACGGTGATGCAAACATACCAAAAATACGAGCGTGGGGACGGCGATGTAGGCAACAGCCAAGTTTTGATCCGATGTACCATTGAATGGAGCGGCAGCCGTGAGGCTCATGATGACGGACATTGCTGATATCGAGGTACATCATTGGCGAGGACGCGCGTGCGATGGTAGACCGTACTCACGAAGGTCCCCAACATTGGCCCATCCACCGGCCACCAGGATGCCATATCGAAAGCGGTGTGGGACCCAAAATACTTGACTGATTATCCACGACATCGTGATGCCGATCGCTTCATACAACAGTGCAACGAAGATGAGAGGGCCTGGAGAGAACTGCGCTAGGTACCGCTATGATTCGGAAACGAAGCGCTTACTTACCAATCACGCCAACGTTAGACGGACTGAAGGCCGGGACGATTCTGGAGAACATGAGACTCGGAAGAGTGATGTTCTTTTTCGTTGAGCGCTCTCATCATGATGTCTTTGCGAGTAGCGCAACTCACGAGCACCATTTGCGCGGCACCTCGGGCTGCCACAGCGGGGAGAAGTCCCACTTTGGTGATGATAAAGCCGGCTGCGACACATAGAAACCTGTCCCACAGAGTGTGATCAGCAGGGTTGGGAAAATGCGGTGGATCGGTTGAACGTACAAGCGGATGAGTGGTTGAGCAGACACCCAGATGAGCTCGCCGACGTGAATCATGAAATACAGAGGTCAGGGGGCACTGAAACCTGGGCCGGGATGTCCAGGTTTAAGTACTGTCTCAGAGAGGATCACGGCATTATCGATCGATATCCTTATAGTGATGAGGGTTCATGGGAATTTTTGAGTACCTCGAGAATGGTGAGAAGAAACCTCATCTGCGAGGTGGAAAAAGTGGATACGGATCACTAGTACGTTTCAAATCTCGAGGCGGACGCTTGGATCGCACCTTTGGAAACCTCCGGAGATCAATACGCCTTCGGTGGGGTGTCTGCCCCGAGTGTCCTAAAACGACTGGTCGGGAGACTGAGTGTGTGCCTGGGTGTGCCAAGCTCACCACCTGACGGAAGTAAATCGAGACATTCTTCGGACACACGGTCCCGATGTTAGGCGCTGGGGACTCGTTGCCAATTCCAGATCTCTTCAAAAGTGGGTTTGTTTTCAGTCACCATACTGCAACTAAGACAGCATGTGCCGCGTATAGTTTGCCATGAACAAGAGTAGTACAAGGTTCCAGGAGAAACATATATCTACAAAGGTTTGAGTGATAGGTCAGATAAAGCGTCGAGCTGTACTTGCTAACCACATCCACACCTCGATCCAGTTTTTCGGTGGAGAGTCGTCATGTCTAAGAACCTCATTAAAGGGGCAAAGCAAACGAAGACGGACGTAATGGCATCGATTTCAGGCACGCCTGATTTAAAGTCCGTCTCGCTCGTTTTGACCGTAGGCACTCTAGTGAACGCTTTTGCAGATACACAGAGGACCGGAAAGAGCATGATAGGCAAGTAATTAGTTACGATGGTTGCTGTAGACCATTCATCCCTCAGAAACAACTCCCGGGCACTAAACTGTCACGGCAAATTAGCGATGCGGACAAGATCCAGAGGTGATAAACGATTACTGTCGAGCCTAAATGGAGTAGTGGAAACGCACAACAAACATAGCGACAGCGAATACGCACCAAGCTGCGTCCGGTTGAAGTCTCGAGGTGTATGGGAGCTTTCTCCTAAGCAAAGTTGTGCGCGCGCAAACCGCTGTAGAATGGTAAGTGACACCGATCCAGAACCATGTGGTCAACCAGTCATCCGGAGCTGTTGCCCGTATGTACGCCCACAGTGAAAAGGAGGCAAAAAAGTCCACAGAGACACATAAGGCAACCGGATGTCAGAAGCACTAAGACTGTCTGGATAAATCCGGGATCAGCACAATGGTGACATGCATATAATGGTTGGCCAAGACTCAGTCTCTAGGGCGCAATGTAAAGATCACTGGAAGCGGTGGACCAAAACGTACTGTGATACCAGCCTGATTGATAGCAATGACGAATGGGGCTGCCGACGCATTCTCGGAATTGACGTCGAGCAGGGATTGTTCGACGGCACGAGGAGGATTATGGGCCTTTGCCGCTGCCATCTACTATCTATGTCACAGGCTACTTGGGTGACGACACGGGAGCATCCAAGGAAATGCGCCTTCACACCTTGTGTGCCATCAAAAGGTCCCGGGTTCTTCTAGTATCAAAAACCGATACGATCGTTATTTTTATTTATTTTTATTTTTTGGGCCTCTACCCGAGTCAAGGACAATACCCAAGTAATTGCGATTACTTCGATGGAATTAAGGGGAATCAGAAAGGATCCAAGTTTGTGAGGGGCTGGATGCACTGACCAAAACCAGAGTAAGCATTCAGCATTGCGGGAAGCAGTCAATTGCATAACGTGGCGGTAAGTGGGCGCGGGGTGGCCACGCTACTATGTAGCACCTATGGTTCGCGCGAACCTAACCTACATAATTTTGAAAGCGAGAGCCTAGAGGCCTAATGGCTAAGACATTCTGAGAAAATCGAAAAATCAGCGCCTAAGACCACAGGAACCAGCACAAGTCGTCAATTCGACGAATGTGACAGGACGACGCTTTGTTGTCGAACAAAAGGTGCCAGTCACGTGGCTAGCATCGATTCGTGGGCTTTCCGCAACGTGCTGCACGTTGAACAGAACAGCGACCTACGGAGGACATTAAAACTTGTCCGTATAGTCCGGCCACGACCGAGCAGAAGAAACTTTCGAGACACCAGCTACTGAAACGACAAGGTTAGTTTGGTAGCGATGGCTTTGCACGACAGCCCTTCTGTCCTCAGTTTTCGGGCGTCAGGTATATTCCCGCATGTCTCGCGTTTGATTACTTTCGTGCTCACCATAGAGTTATTTCAGGCCCGGTAGAGCCTTTGCAGCAAGTCAGGCTGCTCTCGGCTCTCAGGAGTGGTATGTGGTCACATGGTATGGTAAATCCCTGGACGCTGACAAAACACCTTCTAGGCGACCCCGCTCTTATTCATCCCTTCCTGACCGAAATCGGCAAGGAGAGACGGAGCTCAATCGACGGAGACATAAACACAGGTGCTGCAGCCTTACACCTCGCCATCCGCTGCGCCGACGGTGTGTGCTATGCAGTCGGTCCGAAAGCGTCACCTAATCTGATGGATTGGCCCGCAGCGGAGACCGTACAGCTGCTATTGTCACACAGAGCCATTTCACCGAATGGTATACACCCACCCGGGAGTGGTACCACTGCCCTCCACCTCGCGGCGTCGCTTGGGCGCGCCGAAATCGTGTCTCTTCTTCTCGAGCAGCCAGGGATAGATGATACTCTCCGCGATAGCCTGGGACGTACATGCAAAGATGTAGTGAAAGGAAAGGAAACTATTCAAGTCTTACAGGGTAGGTTAACTCGTTCCGGCTCTTTCGTCTTATCCCTCACCTTCTCCAGATTCGCGATCCTTCCTGAGTGCATCATACAGGTCATTGCTGCACTCGTACGCACTCTCCCCTTCCAACGCCCAGCCGAGTCAGGCACTCTTATCGTTGTTGGGATCACCGCGCGCGAAGGGGATTGATCTTTCCTATCTCGACGATACGACCGGGACCTCACTTTTACACGAGGCGGCACGTCGGAAAGATTTGCGGTTAATCGAGCTGGTTGTGCGTGCAGGAGCGGATGTATTCGTGCGAGATCGCAGAGGAAAGATGGCCTACGATGGATTGGGCAAAGATGATCGCGTGAGGGTATTCTTACGCCAATGTAAGTTCCTACCTTTATTTTCTTCTAGTCTCCTCTGAAGAACTGCAGTCACGAATCACGATCAGTCATTGATCGATACACCGGTCTCTGAGCCACCTGTCCTGAAAGGGTACCTGAACAAATATACAAACGTTGCCAGAGGGTACAACACTCGGTGGTTCGTGCTCAAAGATGGCGTTCTTTCATGTTCGTGCAAGCATACTGTCGCCATGGAACAGCTTTAATGTGGTTTTCTGCAGACTATACACGCCAGGAAGACGAGGAAATTGCCAGCAGAGGTGCAATTTCGATGAAGACTGCAATTCTTAAAAATGGCAAGGGCACCGAGAAAACTCGCTTCGAAGTTTACTCCGCGCCAGTGCGTGGTCATACAACAGGAGTGCAGAAATGGTACATGCGGGCGAACCACCCCGTCGAAGCTGCACGGTGGACACAAGCAATTAACAAGAGTATGGAGTGGTACCGACGCGAGGCGGATAAAAGTCTTGCAGGCCGGCGGAGCACGGAGAGCGACAAGAGTGCCTTGCGGCCAACGAAGATCCGGACTAGCTTTCAGTCAGGGGTATCTGCGATGAGAGAGATCGGGACACATAGTTTGCGGGGAGAGCAAGCTTCTCTAGTAGACCCAGCGGAGTACGCGTCAATAGTCGGTGACATCTCCAAGGATAGCATCCAAGCTCCTGACGAGGAAGAAGAAGTCGAAGAAGTTGCGAATCGACACGACAGTTCAGCAGCATCAGAAGTAACACAGAGTCAGCCTCCTCACGGCAGTACTTTCGACTTGCATGGGAACTCGGTTGCAGCACAGATGGACCTTACTGCACAGCTTCTTGCCAGATTACCCTTACCATCAGACGCGTCCCTACGCACGCAAGAACTTCGAGATGCCTTGAAGGAGTCTTTCACCACGGTCCAGTCGATGATAAACGAGTACCTCCAGATGGTAAAAGAGAGGGAAGAGTGGTGGAGGTCACAGCTCCAACGAGAGCGCGAACGGCAAACAATATGGGAGGAAAGCTTGCAGACCGTCGTTCGCGAAGGAGAAGCGCTCGAGAGAGAGCTCCGAGCACGCTCTCGCAAACGCGGAAGCAGATTTTTCGATGTGGGGATGCAAGACGCTGGGTCAAGGCAGCGACCCCTCTCCTTAGCTGCCACGTCATCCGCCGTACCTTCTGCTCAAGCATCCACTTACTTCACAGTGGTGGAAACGCCTCCCGTTTCGTCGACTCCCGTCCCTACCGCCGATGCCCCCCAGTCTCCTGTACTTTTGACTCCTACCCAGCGCCGGATATCGCGACTAGCATCACCATCTAACGAGACCGAAGATTTGCACGACACAGATGAAGAAGACGAATTCTTCGATGCCATCGAGTCGGGTAATCTCCCGAACCTCGTTGTCAGCGAACTTCTCACCAGCCCCACGCACTCCGCAACTTACTTACCGCTTGTTAATAATTTGGAGCCCTTCTTGGGATACAAACATCTAAGGACCGAGTTGCCCATTGAGAAAGACAACAGGCCATCTACCAGTCTCTGGTCCGTTTTGAAGCATAGCATTGGGAAGGACTTGACAAGGATCAGTTTCCCTGTATTTTTCAACGAACCCACGAGCATGCTGCAGCGAATGGTAGGCATCCACCTAGCCTTTCGCCATTCAGCGAACTCACTTGTTTGTAGGCTGAAGACATGGAATTTTCCGAATGCCGTGAGTGTCCTAGCTGTTTGATGATTCGATCCGTTAATGCATCCATTTTCAGTCGACGTGGCTGTCCGAGAGAAAGACCCTCATCGACGTATAGCATTCGTCGCTGCATTTGCGATGTCTAATTATTCATCAACTATTGGACGTATAGCAAAGCCATTTAACCCTATGCTTGTGAGCAAGGCATCTCAATTTTGCATTGAACGTGCACTCACATTTCCTCAAGAATGAGACATTTGAATACATGAGATTAGATAAGGAATACCGATACATGTCCGAGCAAGTCAGCCATCACCCACCTATTTCTGCTTGCTGGGCTGAATCTCCCGATTGGCATTATTTCGGCGAGGTATGCGTCTGACGTTGTGCAGGTGCAACTAGACTGATCGCACTGTAGGTTGATGCTCAAAATAGGTTCATGGGCAAGTCCTTTGAGATCCGGCCCACTGGTGTTGCGCACGCAGAACTTTTGCTACCTGAAGAATGGGCACCGAATTACCCTAAAGCGACAACCGTTGGCGGGAAGGGAAAGGTAGTGGAGCACTACTCGTGGAAAAAAGTCACTACAAACGTTTCCGGCTTCATCCTGGGGTCTCCTACCATCGACCATTATGGTGACATGATTGTCAGTCCTCCAAAGTCGTTTAGTATTGGGGCTCACTAAGTTGAATCGAATCTAGGTCACGAATCATCGTACCGGAGATCGATGCATCCTAACATTCAAGCCCCGAGGGTGGCGAGGTAAGGATGCATATGAGATTTCGGGCTCCGTTAGCAACTCGGACGGCGAGATCACATATGAGATCGCCGGTCGTTGGAACAGTCAGTTGATCTGTCGCGCAGTCGGTACTGGCAGTGGATTTCTGCACCCCGACGCGACCGTCAGCGGCCCTGCATCGCCGAATTACATGGCAGAGTATATCCTACTTTGGAGAAACTCTGAAAAACCGCCAGCACCTTTCAACCTCACGCCGTATGCGATCACGCTCAACGACTGTCCAGAGGACACGCTCAAACCATTCCTGTGCCCTACTGATTGTCGCCTTCGACCTGACCAACGTGCGTTCGAGATGGGCAAGTATGAACGTGCGAACGAACTGAAGCAGATGCAAGAAGAGCGCCAACGGGCGACGCGACGCGCGAGAGAGGAAGGCAGGCTACCGCCCCATCGACCAAGATGGTTTACTGCGGAGACAGATGGCGACACGGGGGAGCGTGTATGGACGCCTTCCCGTGTGGGCAATGTACTCGAGTATTGGATAGAACGGGAGAGGGTGTGGAAGGAGGGATCCGGGGAGTCTTGGAAGGACGTAGATTCCATTTTCATCGAGGATATACCTTAGGTTGGTTATGGGTTTGTTTGCTGATTACTGGGGTAGGTAGACTAGACTCGATTATTATGGTTAGATCTAATAACAGCTGATGCCATATTATTTCTAGACTCTACCTCGGCGGCCGCGAGACATTCAATGGTAAGAGGCTGTCTTGCTCCTGCCTCCACCCTCTTACGTTGCTTGCCTTTACTACCTGTTTCATTTGCCTACACACGATCTCATACGCGGCAGGTTCCTTTTTTGTCTTGTTTTTGGCATATACGCGATCTATACATCATAAAATACTCGGTCGACATTGATCGGAGGACAGCCCGACTAGAACAACCAGTTCTATTAATTTCTGCCGTTATTGCCCTGATGGCTCAGTTGGCTAGAGCGCAGGTCTCATACTTTCGTATGACCAGGTTACCAAGTCCTGGGCAATCCTGAGGTCGCAAGTTCGAGCCTTGCTCAGGGCAGTCTCTTTACTTTTTCATCCCCTATGTTGTGTGTCGCTGACGGACGTACCTGTATCTTATATGCAGGCTCTCGGTTTTTCTTACTCGGGGGGTTGGCCACGGAGAGTTCGACCCGGGCGAGCCGGTTGCGACGAGAAGTCCCCGTGAGTCCGGGTTCGTAGGGGAGGTGGTGGGATTCTGTCTACCTGAAAGAACACTCGCAAATCCACCTGCGAGCCTCGGAAAACCAGTTTCGACGGGGGATTCAGAAATACGAATGTTAGAATGTGAAAACAGCACGATACAATTGATGGATGTTTCATACTACAAATGCAAATGTCTAGCTCATCTCAAGTCAATGCTACATTTCCGTCACCTTTTCGTACACCTTTTCATTTTCCCTTTCCCCCTCGCGATCCAGGAAACGCCAGCCTAGGCATCCCCCGCATTCCATGCCTCCTCTACAATTTGCATCTGCTGGAACCATTGACTGTAGTCCATTTGCACCGCATACATATGATGTTGGTTCAGCCCCCTCAACGCCTCGACCACCCAAGTTTGACAATTCCAATCCGGCCTCCCTTGCTGGATTGGAACTAGCGAGAAATGGGTCTCCAGAGCCTCCAGATAACTCGGGGCTACCCATCCAATCAAGTGGGTACCCTTCTCTTGTTCCCACTTGGAGTGACGATTGTTGACGACGTGCTGAGTAAAGTACCCGGTCTGTAGGCTGCCGCCAATCTCGTAATAGTTTCCAGCCCCGCGCCTGGTCGACGTCGGGATGAAGATGGCCCAGTGGTGAAGTCTGACGCGGCCATCCGAGCGGTCGCCTCTGGCAAATTGGACGATCCTGATTGGGAGGTGGCCAGGGGGGACCTGGACCGAAGGGTACCAGTCGTGTACCACTTTATACTCGGGTTTCGGTGTAGGTCCGAGACTCGCGGCGTATGCTGCCGGCGGGTACACAAAGAGAGGGTCAACGACGTATAATGACAAGAGAGGGATGGGAGGAACTTACCCCTGTAAATGGCCATCAACTCGGACGAGTAATTGCTGAGCGACATTGCGAATATCGAATATGAGGATGTAGAACTGATGCTTTTTTCATCGACCTTGGCAAGACATCTTTTATATCGAGGGATTGTCCATCTTGCAGTATCTTGGTGTGGAACAGCAATGGGATTGTGGACGCGTCGTCTTTTGTTTCCAGTAGGCCTCGTTTCTGTTGTCCGCTTTGATGGGGAATATGGACGCTGGACGCTGGACGCTGGACGCTTTGATGCGTTCACGCAGATAGGATGCTTTGCCACAGGCTCGGATTTTCTATGATGCGTGTGGTGTTCATCAAGGTGTGGATATCGTCAATCCGTCTCGACTACAATGCAGAACAAAACGGTGAGAGGACTGGAACAGCGCATCAGTCCCACCCACTCGTTGGTTCATCCTATCTTCAGCGTGGAGGTGGCGCACACCTGAGGAGTACAATCACCGGTCATCGAGCAGAGAAAAGAGAGCATTTGATGCATTACCGTCGTCAGCGTCGTGCGTCAGAACGCAGAGTCAAATTGGCGGCGCGAGACAAAGGTTCATTGAAAGTCCACTCCGTTGGCAACGAACATGTCAGCATCGTCAAGCACGGTCCTTGTACGCCGTTAGATCACCTACCTGTATCACGTAAGTCCACTGTGTTACGTGGGTAGATGGAAGCTCACCCTGAGTCCTGACATACGATGTGTCGCGAACCTGAGCCCACTTTGACTCGGGTGGCTCATGTCCTCAGGCCGAACGGAACGTATGACATCTGATTTGACTGATGTTTAGAGTCAGGAATGTCATGGTTCTGCATCATGTTGTTTCAGTCGCGGTGAGTGGGAAACTTGGAAGATGAAGTAGCACCAATCGCGCAGGGAAAGCCATAGTCTATGCTTTGACAGCGGTCCCGATCGCGAACAGGACTCGGGTAGCTAGAGACAAACTTGCGTGCGGGGGGAACCTCCGTTCTCACAATAGACATGGTTCTCTTATACAGAGCCAACAACCGTAGAATCTGAGGAAGAGGGTGACGGGGTGAGCGATGAGTGTCGGAGGACGGGTCCAACAGGGACACTGGGCGCATCGACTAGGTGTCGGCGGGCCCCATCGAGGGCACATGAGGGATCAACGTTGAAAGCTGAAGAAACAGGTCAGTGCACCTCAACAGCCTACGAAGACTTACTTGGAACATCCCCTGTACCATCACCACCATTATCCAGTCCATCCCAACGAACCCCCAACAAGACAAAAGAGCGAGACAACGCGCGACCATCGAGCGCTTGCGGAGCAGACCGAGAATAGTGTATTCAGGATACTGTCTCTCACTGCGAGTCTCGTTGGTGGGTCCTTGGCCTCCATTCCTTGAACGAAGAGCAACATAATCACATTGACCGCATGTAGGCGTCAGGAACAGAGAAGGGCCCGGCTTGAGCAACTTGTGACTGCAAGGGAAAGCATAAGTAGTAGAGAAATTGCAATGCCAACCCGTCCGAACAACTTACCAGGAACAATTTGAGGTAGAACCGCGACATAAGATCTTCGTCGAGAATCGAGATCAATCAATAATTGACACCTCATGCGAGACGTTGAATCATCTTTGTGAATACGGCGATGGATGCATACGACTTTTGTGTTGACATTCTCACCTTTCTCTGACCCATCCAGGGTAGCATTCAAGTATATTCTGTGACGGTCGGGCTTTCTCCCAGCTTTTAGCATTGCTATCGCGCTCGCTTGCAGTCTGCCCACCAACATCGCCTTGGGTCTCATTATTGCTTCAAAGTCACCTACCACCGCGACGTTTCTATTCTCTGCCGTGCGTTGATTTCGTGAGTCACAGGCGTGGCCAAACCACTCGGAATGGTCCACGAATGTAGGGCGTACTCGACAGCCTGAGGTGTACGGGTTCGATCACGGTGGCAAGCTGGAGGGTAGTTGACAGCCCAGGAGGCGACGAGAATAAACTGGCGATACAGAAATCGGGATTTGTTCACGAAGACGACGATCATGATCCCACTCGAGACTCTTATACAAAGCAAAAGTTGAGAAGCTCGTCGAGACATCCAGATTCCCACCTCGCTTCTCCCACCATCTTGCAGTGATGGGCGTGGGCAACCAAGTGCGATGAACGAGGAAGAGACTTGCGACAAGTGGATTGGATGTTCGCTGAAGAACCTGAATCAACTAGAAGCTGTGTATCGTTGCCTTTTCGGTCCTGGTTCGGCACCCGAGACAGAAGGCAAAACCAAGCGAGCTATATGGCTTTATAATCCGAAAATTATTGGGATAATCGTCACAACAGCGGGTTTCAAATGGACTTTGTTTATCCCTGTGGTCCAGGGATATCTACTGATGAATAAATATGTACATGTTCTTGCAGAATGCGCACAAGAAATTTTCAGCAAAGAAAGGGAAGGAGGGCACGCGAGGCATATGAGTTGCCCTCAATATTCCCAATCGGACATCTCTAACCTGTAGAGCGTGCTTTCAAGACGACCGCCCCTCCTCACTCTACCGTGACAATGGCCCAATCCGCATCGAGTTTGTTATGCAGCGGGAGCCCTTTCATGAACAATGACGCCAATAATCCTGCGCCGCTAATGGCAATAAGAACTCGCCACAGCACCGCAAGACTGCCTGCAAAGGCGGCTTGGACTTCGAATCTAACCTGTGGAGAAAGCATGGGGAGCTCTGGGATAAGTGCGAACATAATCATGCTTCCTCCTGACTGGGAAAAAGATGCAGGAAGCCTTTTTGCGAGCTCGTTCTGGAGGACAGTGTTCCCAATGGTGACACCCCACACCTACAGCAGATGAGATGAGAATGGACGAGGGCAGAGCTCGAGAGATATTCACCGTAGCGAACACACGGAGGAACCACATGAAGGAAAGCGCAGTTGCATTCTGCGTGACCGGTAGGGGTGATTGAATGGGGTACATGGTTGTTGTTTGTAGAATACTTCCATGGGTCAAAGTCGGAGTATTAGACCAAGATAAGCCTCGATCGACAAACACGACATACCCTATGCCCAAGCCGAGCAGCACCAAGCACCCAGTGGATTTTCCGAGGGAGTCCGTTGCGAGCAGTGTGCTCATCAAACCAAGAGCGACGATGACCAGGGTCCAAGCTATCCACATCTGCGGCCGATATCGTTCGGTAGCCTTTACCGATAACCCGGCGACAATTGCTGCAGGCGCGAGCGATGCAAATGCGAGCTGGTAGACGCCGGATTTGACGGGTGATGCGCCCTTACAAGCCTGGAAGTAGATCGGGAAGAAATCTGCAAAAAGATCATGCTGAGTAAAGAACGAGACTCTTTCGAATGGACTCACAGACGGTTGCTAATGTGACGACAGTGGTGCAGAACGTTTGTATATACCTGACGCACGTGAGTGGTCGTGAAAGGGGGCGAATACCAACGATGTTGCTTACCCGCTGATGCTGGTCATGTTTGTCATCAGGGAGAACGGCACCTAGGGTGAGCAGGGTGAGATGCAATTTGGATAACGGTACATAGCAGAGAAGCACGTACGAGTGGGTGCGTTGCCCAGGTGGCCTCGTAGGCAATAAAGACTATGAGACCAACAAGACCGAGGACTAACGGGACGAGCACCATAGTTGAACTCCACGGCGCGGTCATACCGCCCCATGTCAACCCCGCGGTATATGCAACGGTGCTCGAAATAACAATAAAATTGCCACTGTCAGTGGAGCGGTGGTCAGCGGGATTAGGTTCACCACGATTGCATCCGACCTACATCCAGTCCATCCGCATAAACTTCTCGCGGAGACTGCTCTCTGGAGCGGGAAGATCCAATAGGAAGACGACCGACAGACATGCAACAAACGAGAGGGGAAGATTAAGGTCTTGTATATCGTTTGAGTATCTCAGATATTCTGAGCGAGACTATTACACTCACAGAAAAGCCAACGCCATTGTCCCTGTTCCGCGAGACTTCCCCCTATGATAGGACCAATCGAAGCAGCAAAACACCAGGTGCTAGGTAAAGAGTATGAGTTGATCCACCTAGTCCACTAGCAGACGGAGCATCTCACAGTCCATATAAACCGGCATAGACACCACGTTCTCGAAGGGTGACGAGATCGGCCAAGACGATCCCCGTGAGGGAGTGAATACCTCCCCCGCCCAAGCCTTGTATGGCCCTACCTGCGATGAGCATATTCATGCTAGTTGCGGCACCACAAATACCACTGCCAAGTGCAAAGAAACCTATTGCCACCAAAATGACGGGCCGCCGACCAAACATCTGGGCCAGACAACCACTCAATGGGAGAAAGGCAGTCGAAGAAAGAGCGTAAGCCGAGGCGACCCACGCGAAATGAGTTGCGTTCAGAGCATCGATGATGGCGAGGAGTGCAGTAGAGATAGCGAATAGCTCGAGGGCAGAGAGAAAAAGGCATAAACACATGGTTGAAAAGATAAGCCAAAATTTGAGGCTTTTCTTGGATGGCTCTGTTTTTGGTTGAATAGCCTCCCCGCCCTTCTCAGAGTCTCGGTTCAGGGTGGGTTCGCTTGAATTTGAAGGCGGCATGGCGGGCCTTCCAACGATGTCGCGGGATATGGTAGAGCAGGGGGAAATAAATTCTGCTGGACCTGTCTTTCTGCTTAGTTCATTAAATACCTTTGCTATCCCATGAGAATCCGACAGACTGTGAAAGACGACGCGGAGGGTGTGGTGGAGATCAGGTTCAGATAAGATCGACATTTGGTGTTTCAAACAAACTTTCCTCCCGCATGATAATGAATATGCTCGTGGCGGTCCACGTTCGAGTTCGCCTTAAATCGTCTGCCAGATGTAACATGAGTCGAGATGACGACAGGGGAACTGGGTACCACCGCACGTCAAATTTGCACCTCCGTACACCTTCATATCTGGAGGGATTAGTACAGAGCTTCTAGCAGGTTAGCTCGCGTCCAGTGACATCGTCCGCGGCAATAATTCGGCCCTCGGTCGAGGCAGTTTGTGACAGCATGGTTATACTTGCGTATATGTACCATCAGTGTTTTTTTCCAGTCGTTTTACACATTCGCTGGCAAGCTGCGAAAGTTGTGGTGATGCAATCGGTAAGGGTGAGCGGCGAATAGGAACGAGCCATAACCAGCCCCTGCAAAGAACAGTCTGGAGTGGCCTTGTAAGCTGTAAAGGCTTATGTCGGTCACCTGCGAAGTGCGGCAGATTCGTCAGAGCATGAGGTAGGAGTCGGAGCCGTTACCTTGCTGGAGGCAACATCATATGGTGCGCGTTTCGTCTGCCAATCGCAAACACTCGCAAACAATCTCTTGTGGTGTCAAGCACCTGAAGCTCTGCAACAGCAATGCGAAACCAATCCTATACAGGGTTGTTCTGAAAAGCGGCTAGCCTGTTCACCCTTCCGGATCGAGGGCTCCAGACCCTCGAGTGGGTCCCATTGCTGCCCCGACAAAGCGCCCCATCCAGCTATGAAGATGGGGCAAAAGCCTGAGCATAATAGCAGGAACTTCCTCAGAAACGGATAAGAGAAGGAAAGACAAAGGAAAGGAGAAACAAACGTTCGTCGACGAAAATAGGAACGACTCGGAGACAGATGGTGAGGGTCTCGAGCCTAGTGCTAGGCGCGAGCCGGGATCGTCAGAATCCGGAATTATTGTAAACGGTTTTCGCACCTGTGCATGTGGATCCCGCGCGAGCTGTCTAATTAGCGGTGTAGCTGAATGGGTGGTCCATGTAAATACGTATGACAGTAGATATACTCGTGGTTAATGCATAAGGTCGGGTCCGACGGGACCTTTGCCATGATACCTGTGATATATTGTGGTCGTCCTTGATCGTGAAGCACTGGCACTGGAGATTTGCCCGCCTCTTTGACTTCGCTTGCAATTCATCGTTACCATTGACTTGGAGGCCCGCGCTTGGAGCGACGAGGGACCTCAATGAGGTCATTGTCCTCGACAGCACTCGACTTTTTCCCGCAAGGACACGTAATCGGCCCGCGGGAAATGTCTTTGAACAACCTTGAAATTCATCTCTCCACTCGATACGACCAGCTCGGGGCAATGCAATGTCCTCGTCCGAGAAGCACTTGGCCTTTGCCCGCACGGGCACCCTCTTCGATATACTAGCTCTTCGATCAACCTTGCGGTTCAACTCTCCTCTCAGCTCGTGTACATAGCTGCTATCGGATATGGTATCGTTATTTCGCCGGCCGGGTTGTGCGAGGCGCATGCTACACCAGATCCTCGCGCTTGTACTCGGCCCCATTCAATACTCGACGAGAGAAGTCGTGTATCATATGAGGGTGCCTGAGAAAAATAAGCATGGTCGGCGTCCGAGTCGTGCGTGAGCCTGAGGACACACGAGACATCCCGTGCCACGCCGAATACGGATTCAAAAAGTCTGCCATCTCTCAGACGAGGACGCATCGCAACTCGTCATCGGCCATCATATCATCAAACGATGACGTTGTCCCCACCGGCTCCCGGCACACACGTCAACGACCTCGACAAGCTCGGACTGGCGACCGCCCTTGCGAAAGCACGGAAGAGCTATCGCGAGGGCGGCGTCCCTATCGGCGCTGCGCTCGTCTACCACGGTGCCTCGTGCGGCGACACGGCCAACGCCGCCGTCCTCGGGTGCGCTCACAATCAGCGGGTTCAAAAGTCGTCGCCGACGTTGCACGCCGAGATGGCTGCACTGGAGGACGCGGGTCGGCAGAGGGCGGCCGTGTACAGGAACTCGACCATGGTAGGGTCTTTCCTTTACCCTCCGACCATAGATGACACATCGATGGGTTCACACAGTATACGACGCTGAGGTACGAGCGCTGGTGACGCCCCCAAGTTCAGGCTGACGTGTGCTCTCCCGACAGTCCCTGCAGCATGTGCACCGGCGCCATCTTGCTCTACAAGATCCCCCGCGTCGTGATCGGCGAAAACGCAAACTGGGTAGGCGGCGAGGCGCTGCTCAAGTCAAACGGCGTCCAAGTCGTCGTCTTGGACGACCCCGAGTGCACGGCGCTCATGGCGCGGTACATCAAGGAGAAACCAGAGGTAAGTCAAATAGCCAATGTTTTTCTATTGCAGTCGTCGTGACATACTCTACGCAACATGCAGGACTGGAATGAGGATATCGGAGAATGACTCTAGTGCTGTCGTCTATACTAATCGATCGCTGGATGGAAACGATGATCATTGTGCACGGCCAAGCAAGGGTAGGCGTACCATCATGGCGCTGCGATCGTCGCAGTGACTGCCTCCCCGAACCCGTCTTTTATGACCTCTCTGAAACTGACTTGCAGCGCGCCGGCGCCGGATGCGGTTGCCTGCACCTGCACTGTCGTTTTTCCCTTGTTGGGTGACAGCGACAACGAAGCCAAGTAAGCTTCCTTGGTCAGCGTCTTTTCTTTTACTTGCTCGAGTTCCTCTTCCTCCTCCTCTTCCTCGAACTTGGGGGGCTTCACGTGGTCTATCTTGACGCCCTCCTTGACTTCCCACAGCTCGAATCCGACTTTTGTACCAGACCCACTGGCATCAACCTCGAACGTCAACGTTCTACGACAAGGGAGAGGTGTCTCTTTGAGAATGAGAGGTATCCAGATGCCTCCTAATGACCCCGCGGCGTCTTCATGAGGCACGAGCAGGCCGATGGTCCGACTTGTGGCAGCGACGCTGGTCACCTTGTTCACCTTGTTGAACCTGCCCAGCAGCTCGTCCAACGACTCTCGGGCGACCGACACGAGCAAGTGGGCTTGCAAGGCACATCCACGCGCAAGGATCGTGGTTGGGTCACCGACGCCCCCACCGACGACAGTCCCCGCTTTGAACGGCGTGATGACAGACTCGGTGAATCCCTGTGAGAGGGATTCGTCCAGGCCTGGAAGCGAGGTTGACCCTCCGATGTACACCATCTCGGCGAGCTCCTTGACCTTGGCATAGACCTTGTCGTAAATGGACCGCACCTCGAGGGTGGTCGAATCGGAGGCGGTTGATGGATCCGTTATAGTCGAGGCCATCTTTGAGCGACTCGACGGAGCACGTAGCAGTGCCAGGACAGGCGCTCAAGATGCGCATGATGTGTTCGACCGCGAGGCGGAGTTTGGCCTCGGCGCGTCTATACTGGGGGTTCGTCACTGGGGCGACTGTCAGCGGCGTTTTCGTCTTCTTGAAAAACTCTCTGGCGAAGAAGCGGATGAGTTTCGAGTCGATCTCATCACCGCCGATGGTAGGATCTGAGAGGGTGGCGAGGGCGTATGCGCACTTTGCATTGCTCATATTCGATGTAACTGCTATCAAATATGCTATCCTTTATTTCGCGGTCGTGCGAGGCGCAAGTTACCAGATTTTCGGACTTGTACTCAGCCCCATCTGGTCGACGAGAGAAGTCATGTCATATGAGAGCACTATGAGATATAATGATCCAAGGGCACTGATGGCCTTGTCGATCGAGGGTGGAACTCGTCCGTGATAACCGTTTGTGGAGACGACATCAACTTGAAGTCCTGTGTTTGGGTCCTGGTCGATCCTTGTCTTGTGAAACCGCTAGGACTCGCATTGTCGTGATCGGGGGATGCGTTCCCCCGCGTACCGGCTAGGGAGAGAGACGAAGGGACACAATGGAAATGCGGGCTGCGGCCCTAGCTGACTGCTGGACAATGCGATGGGAAAAGCCCCGGCTAGTACTAGCTACTCCGGCATCTCCCGGCCTGGACGCCTGCCACTCCTACGCTCGCTCTTTGCTACCCTTGGATCGCGACATAGCCCTACGGGCAACTCCACCCGACACTCATTTATAGTATCATATTGCCTCGGCGCAAACGCGAAGCTGCACTGAAGCAAAGCCAAGGAAAAACTTTGAGGGAGCAGCAACATTGTCAGCTTTCGAAAAACGGCGCACAGTCGCCGGGTTCCCCTGGGTGAATCTTGCCAGTGGTGTCCGATGGTGGAGAAAACAAGACAAGCTTGGTCGAGGCTATCCATGTTGATCAATGATGTCCGTGTCGTGATTGAGAACACGGTCCGCGAATTTCGATCCCTACGGCTAGGCCGCCGGAAGTAGTCTGGTGCCTCGACCGTTCTACGAGGAATATGGACAGGTGGGATGCCCAAGTTAAAAATAACCTCCCATCGTTCTTCAAATCACAAAAATTGCGCAAACATAACATGCCCAAATATGGTGCTATCAAGGGACAGGTATCGTATCGTTCCAGTGGGTGAGAAAACGTGCCGGTACGTCGTCTGCTTGTATACCATTCTAATCGGCACATTGGATCGTAGAGGAAGACGCGTGTGCCCCCGAAGAAGCCGCCAAGGCAGCCCCCCCACCAGCAGCCGCGTCCGACCCAACCAAAGACGACATACGACCGCCGACACGAGTCACACGACTGTCCCCACCGCCATGTTATCAGTACCATTTCCCGACTGCAGACACGGACAAGACGGCATACGACCACCGATTACGACACGAGTCACACGACTGCCCCCACCGCCATGTTATCAGTACCATTTTGTACCTGTAAGGTCCGTACAAAATGAAATCAAGCTCGCTAAAACCTAACTATGTATTCAAGGCCGCCACTGCTTTCCTCGGCAAAGATGTTCTATTCGCGTCCCGGTGCGGGGGCAGTGATAACGGGAAGCGAATTTGGACTGTGCCAGAAACTTTTGAGGCAGCCGATTATTGGCATGAGCTCAGACAATTTTCCCGACAACATTTTCTCCGTAACCTCTTGCTTGCAACTGCTTAGTTCCCGTCGCTTTTACCAAGATGGTGGTCAAACTGTGTGCATTTGAACTAGAGTGAGTTACAGGCCTCCTCTGAAGAATGTTCCATTCTTAGTAGGCCTAGTTACGTCCTCTGGAACCATAAGCTCGACGCAAAATTTGGCAAAGTCTCACTAGACAAGCTTCGGCTCAGGTTTGGTATGAACTATATCGTCGAAGATTCGAGGTTTGTCGTAGCTGGAGTAGTGGGATGTTGCTAATTCAACATCTTTGCAGTAATCCAGACAACCACATTGACCTGTTCCCGGACATTACCCGCATCTTTCACGACATGAATAAGAACAATTTCGAAATAGCAATCGTTTCGAACAACAGAAACAAGGCCCTGTAAGTTACCTCCAGAACGAGTACCTCTCATCTAATGTTGTCCAGGTATGATCGCGCACTCTATCTGTTTAACACGCCAGACAGGAATGCTGCAATGCAACCCATTAACCCCAAGTTTATTAAATACGACAAGAACAGCAGCGGTGCGTCATGGAGTCAGGGGAGAACTTCTTCTGATATCGATACAGAGTCGAAGTCGGACATGTTCAAAAAGATCAAGGAATCGAGTAGGTTCGACTACTCCGAGATGGTGACGCTTTGCCTGCGTACACAACTGGCTGCATGCTGACTATTCGTCACAAATTCGTCAGGTCTTCTTCGACCTGGATTCCCATGAAAGTCGACAGGTCAACAAGGATCACGGTAAGGTTGAACTTTGTTTAAGGCTCTATCGTACCCTAAGAGTGTTCGCTAGGTGTACAGCTCAAAGTGGTCGACAAACAAACCGGTATTACATGGAAGGACTACCAAGATGCGTTGCAAAGCGCCAATTACAACTCTCACGAACACAATCACGGACAATCTGAGAGAGAGCTTGCACCTTGTACGAAAGTCTCGCTTGTACATTGCGCTTCTAATGCGTAGCCAGATACTGACATGCCCCCACTCGGGGCTCACCTGGGCACAGGAAAATGTGGGGAAGTTTACCATGCTAAGCACGACCCCGAGTCTGTTATCAAGAAGCTCAGGTATTGGAAATCAGGCTTTCAACCGCGCTTCGTGGAGATCTATAAAGTGATTGAGTCTGGCCGTCCATTTGAACCCAGGAACAAACCCAACGATGGGGACGAACTGTACATCTCCATGATTGCAATGGAGTTCCGGAACCTCAAATCTGTAGGCGAATTGCAGGCTCCAGAGTTGGACCGCTTTTGTGGGTGGTTCCAATTGAGATACATTCACGGCACGCCGATTTGGGAGAGCTGGTACAAGCACTTCGCTTTCACTGTTCCCATCCAGGTCTATGTCAGACACGCTTTCCATCTCGTGGTGGATAGGTTGGAGTGGACTGTGAAAGAGTATGGCATCGAACATCGGTGAGTTGAGAAGTTCATCTTGTGCCTTGATGCTCATCGCCTTCCAGCGATGCTCATCTGGCTAATGTTAAGTTTGTGGTCAATGAGAAGGCTCACCTCTTGGACTGGTAAATGCCTCAGCACTCCCTTTTGGACGGCGTTCTCAACATTGGCAAAGGGGCTTAGCTGTTTGCATGAAATGGGATGGCCGCCACTATGTTCGTGGGCACGACAAGCTTGTGTGGCATAATGGCGAACCTGGTGCGAAATACACCCCGGAGGAATTTGTGAGTGCGCCAACTTTAACCTCTCCACAAGTTTTCATCGCTTTCAGAGGAGATACTGGATCGACTGGATGGTCAAGACTGAATACAAGGCGCAGATGACAAGACAGGCGATAGGCAACACTGACTGCCAAGAATATCTAAGCGACATGAGGTGGTGGTATGAGCGAGACTAGATCTTGATTGCGTCGAAAATAATCCAATGAATCGCTCCTCCTTTGATGAATCTTCAGCACGCAGAGAAAATTTGTTGTCTTGAAAATCTAACAGCGCAAACATTCTCGGTATCCTCGTTCGCTTTTTCGCTTTGCATTTCTTGTACTCGCTGTGTGTAACTCTTGTCGAATATACTATCCTTTGTTTCGCTGGTCGTGCGAGGCGCAAGTTACGCCAGATCCTCGCGCTTGTGCTCAGCCCCGTTTGCTCGACGAGATCGTATGGATGACCCAAAGGCACTGAGAGAACTCGACTGGCACGAGGGAAATCGTCTGTGATAGCCATTTGTGGAGACGACATCAAGTCCTGCGTTCGGGTCCTAGTCGAACCTTGCCTTACCGCCTTGTCGTCACCGGAGAATGCGGTCCCCCGACACGACGGGGTTCGCTTTCGTCGGTTTGCATCAAACATCTCTTCCTTCTGCGTGCCTGTGGCCTGTCCATCCAACCTATTGCCACAACTTCTCCAAGTGCGTACGCTGAAGTAGCGCGGAACCGATCATCCACGGTGACCATGCTCTCTCCACGGATTGCTCAGGATTCGCACAACCACCATGCGCGTAATCAACAAATGTACTAACCGATGATTATTCCTGGAACCCTCTTCCTTAGCTCTACGCCCGGTTCCGAGGATGACGCTAATGACGTGTCGGAGAACTTGAACAGCCCGTAGGTTATTTTACTTACTTAGTACCACGCCATCCACGGCTCGTCGCCTGGTTTTGCTATATTGTATCGCTTATGGAATAATTTTACATGTCCAAAGACCTAATCTGATTCCAGAGCGTAAGTAGCATTTGCTGTTAGCATCATGTTCTTTTTTGTAGGTGCGAGTTATTTCAAAGACGGCCAGTGCCTGTCTCCAAACAAATAATGCATGGGCGTGTTTTCGACTCGATTGACCTTTTTTAGCTGGATAACTTTCACCTCCAGAAGATCACTCGACCGTACGGTCCTGCTCGTGTCTATAATCCCCTCTGTCTCACGAAGCATGCGGCCGCTGTAGAGCGAGCACTCCTTGCCGAGGCTATCCCACTGGCATCTCCAATATATATTGGAGCTACGGGTAAGTAATTTGCCATGAATGGAGCCACCGAGTCCAACTTGGAAAAGTTTCGAATAACAAGTCATGTTGAGGAGGGTGTTACGAGTAGAACAGTTCATCGCCGCGGGATCTGGGTTTGGGCATGCCTTGACGTTTCTCAGCCCGGCAATCGGCCCGGCAAAAAAAAACGGTTCGACGCGCACAAATCCACTGTACGAATATGGCATTGAAAATTTTAGCCAATATGTTATATGAAATACATGCGTGTCGGTGTGGCCATGTGCTGGTGGATGAAGTGGCAGCTACTTGATCATGTTGACGACAAGGCGTCAGTGTAGTAATCAACGCTGGTCCCAGACCCAACGGGGGTGCCGCGACGACGTTTCGCACTAGGTTCAGGTGCTGGACTCGCCTCACGTTTCGAACTCCTTGACAACCCTTTCGAGTTCTCCCACAGGCTGCGTGTATTCCGAAGCTGGTTGTTCCTATTTTGCACCTGACGTCGTGTTCCGCCGAAGAGATCAATGGGTAGGTTTTCATCGGCCTTGTCGTCTACAGGCCAGTCCTGCCTGTTGAAGGCCTTTTGAATTTGGTCGATGAACCAAGAGGAAGACTTCAGCTGTTCCATGTCTCTGTCGTAACGACGGATGTCTCGCGACAAATCCTCCAGGTCTTGGTCGTATTGGCTTTTCGGGACATTGACCTTGTCTCGGTCTTCTTCTGTTGGAGGGTCCCCATAGAGCGACTTGAAGGGCTTGCTCAATTCCTGCACGAGCTTCAAGAGTGGGGTCTCACATCTAGGCTGAAAGATGCGCGACGGATATCTTCCTGCTTCAAATGCCTGGGCCTTGTCTTCCCCGCCCCGCTCGCTATGTCCTTGCTCCCGGTAATGTTCATCAAACATGACCATGTCTTTGCCACGACGCAGAGCCCCATAAGAATCAATGGCAGGAACGTGGCGCAAAGTCATCCATCCGAGGACGTGCAAGAATGACTCGAGATCGTCTGTGAGCGTGTGCACTGTGCCAGGATGCCGAAGGAGATTTACGGACATGAATTGCCATGTTCCCTGATCAAGGTGATAAGTGCATGATAGAATGGTATGCGCTGGGCGGCTTACCGTACGATCAGGTCGCCTGCTGCCACCCTCGCCCATCATCTTCGCCAACTCCCAATCGATCAGTAAACCCTTGCCCTCATCTGTCAAAATGATGTTCCCCGCACTGATATCGCGATGCAATATCTTTGCAACACTGAAGGCG
>JBBPQL010000188.1:0-42913 GCA_038092515.1 Boletus subparvulus | reverse complement strand
CGCCACCTACGCTGCACGGCGCGAAAGACTCCTCCGCTCTCGCGAGGACGAAAAAGAACAGCGACGGCGGGAAGCGCTCAGACGGGTCGCCCCTGGCTTCGACGGCAACGCCGGTACCCCGCTGGAGCCCATGCGCACCGCTGGAGCATCGACGTCCGAGACGCATCCTCCACCGTCCGGCCAGGGTTCGGAGAACAGACTCGGGGGCAGCGTCGATGTCATGGATAGTCTCGTAGACGAACTCGAAAAGATGGACACTGCTGCTGCTGCTAGGACGACGTGATGGATCGTACGATCGTATCGCTTTGTATGCTATGCTACTGACGCAGCCCACTCGCGGTTGCGACCCCCCCTAATCTTACACGACCATTACTGCGAACCAAGTCTCCACGCCGTGGGTAGCTGGTAATCTAGAGCGACCGATCTTTGAGGCGCTCTGAATGGCATCATCATACAACACTGATCTTAGCTGCGAGCTCACGCATCCTCGCCACATGCTGTGTCCTCTTTGAGGCCAGCTGCATTATCCGTCGAGCCTAATCCAGAGATACGCAATGATCCTCGTTCACTCGGGCTTACGGTGTTGCCGTGGCCTTTCAAGCAGCTGTCAGTCGGGACAATGCAGAACAGATGCCCGCGCGAGTGCTTGGATACTTTCTGAAGCACCATCTCAAATAGCCCATCGGGGCATCGCAAGTGACAGTGAGATACCGCCATGTGGGGAGAACAAGGATGAGGGAGTGCAATGATTACCGCTCTATCAGTATGGGCGATTGCGCAGTCAGGAGGAATGCAAGTTATTCTTTTCTAAGTAGTATTACCATTAATTTCATGATGCTATCAATGATTGCAACTCCAAAGCCTTGTATCAGCTTGCGGGGCATACATTCTACACTTATTCTATCCTCATCTTTCCACAGTCTCTTGGGATAATGCCAAGGGAGCATCGGGGGGAGGGGGAGTGGTATACAAAGTGTTCACTGGCATTCGTCCCACCATCTTTCGCTGGGATGGTTCGGAAAAGTACACTACATTGACATTGTTATTTCGCACCACAATACTATCTTGTCTTGACAGAGCAATTGTATATCAATCGTTTGATGTAGCCCATCCGTCTTCTCCTGCTGACCCTCTAGAAGTGGACGGCCATCCTAATCTCACCTGGTTACTCCCAAGATCAGAATCATGAGTTTTGTGCGAGGCCTGTGGAGGTCTTTGAGGCGACGAGTAGGACCCTGACAGGGAGAAACCCGAGCTTGATCCCGTGGACGGAAACGCGGTCGAGGATGGTGAAAACGACCCTTGACTGCTTATCGAAAGGAGCCCGCCCGAAGGAAACGCGCCGGAGGAGCTGGGCGACGAAAGCGACACCCGCAAATTACGGGTTGGTTCAAAAGGGGGTGCTTTGCTGGATAGCGTCGATGAACCGACGGAACTCGTTGAGCGAGTCAGTGAAGATGACGTGGATTGAGAGAAGATCGTGTTGGTGGAGTGTGACAACGCCGGCGTTGCCGGGATAAATCCCGAAGACCCGGAATGGGACATTGACGAGGGGGACGAGTGTAAGAGCCCCGAAAGATGAGCTAGGCCCGGAGGATGTGACAGTCCTGAAGCGCTGTCGTTGCTTGTTCGATATGCAGATTGTGACCGGGGCTGGTGGCGAGGAAAGTGTGGAGGCGAAATAGGTGGTTGAGAGGTTCTCTGTGTAAGTGGACGTCCGATCGTACCAGGATGTGACTGACGCCGCCGCTGTGTCTCTGTCCTCGAAGGATCTCCGCATAAGCTATCCCATACGTCGCCGTTCTGGAAACTGCTCCGTTCCGCGATTTCGATTTCCCGTTGGAGCTCCGCAAGCTGGGCCTCGAGATCCGGGATCACAGAGTTCTCCTGCCTCTCTTTTTTCACCGTCAAACGCTCTAACCTCTGGTTCAACGTCGCACACTCTCCCTTCATGCTTTCCTTCCTTTTCCTCCCCTCCTCCTCTCGTTTCTCTCGTTCTGCTCTGACCGCGTCAGCCTCGCTCTTCACCGTTGTTAGAACATCTTCGGCTTCCGACTGCCCTTCCCTCAGTCTTGGTAACTCTTGTTCGTCAGCTGCTGTCAGCTGCTCGAGCTCTTCCCGGCCTTCATTTGCACGTCGCACGGCATCTTCGAGCGCACGGACACGTTGGCGCCATTTATATTCTGCAATGCCGGCTTTTTCCGATGCTCGTTTCAGTACGTCGATCTCGGCGCGCAAGCTAGTCGTGGTTTTGTTCGCGTCGCGTCTCGAAGATTTGAGAGCCGCTTGTAGCGTAGCCTGTTCAGCGTGTAGTGTGTTTAGCTGATGCGAGAGCGTTCGTAGACGCTCTTCCGGAGTGGGCGTCTGGGACGTCGAAGGGACAGACGGCGAACATTCGTTGACGCTGCTCGTCGATGCAGACATAGTCTCTGGTGCCGCAATAGCATGATGGTCGTCACTTCGCTCGTTGTCCAAGGTTGTGCTTTCAGCGTCTACACCGTACGCTGAGCGTGCGTCACGCTGAACACACGGTGTACACTCACCTTCGGTAGTGACCTGCTTTCGCATCGTCCCTCCGCTAACGAGCGCCAGATCGATGTCATACTGTCTGCCAGGATGTAATCCGTAGATGACGATGATGGCTTCGTCAGCGTGATCGTTCATGCGAAGGATGACGCGTTGCCAGTTAGAGCCGTTCACGTCTACGGAGAGCCCGTGAGACATCGCGTCCGCGATTATTCCGCGTGAGTCCAAGATGGTATCATTATTGGCGTCGTTCGAGGTGTCGCCGCTGAACTCCGGCTCCGGCTCATCGTCTGTGGTATGTCGAGCATCGAGGGATGACGAAAGGATAAACGTGGCGGAAACGGATGTTATTTCCCGCACTGCAAGCGTGAGATGAGGCGTCCATGGGCGTATGGTATGCCACTCGGAGGGGCTGGATCCGGATGGATCCGGGGCAACGGCAGTTGGTGCATCATCCATGTCAAGTAGTGTGTAGACTGTGCTGCGCAAGGATGACTTTCGAACGCGAAGTGGCTTATATTTTGAACAGCGAAGAGATCCAAGACTCAGACGATATCTCGAGTATCGGTTCTGTGATCAGCGCGTTCTCTCTGAGCGTCGGTGCGGATTCTGGATGCCAGAGTTGTGGCAGCTCGTAACGTGAGGCGATGGCCCCCAATAGGCTGGCGTTATTTGGATCTAAAGCCTTTGGCAAACATCTAAATAAGGAAAGCCCAGGTTGCCAGCAAATTTAAGACTACGCTGACATCGTGTCGATAAGGAAGACGGTCATGCTCTCGTCCCGCTGATAGTCTGGTCGAGGAACCAACGCAAGCTTCCCACTCTCTTCATCCCAAGCTGCCCTTTCCACTCTACGATCGTAATTTTCAGCATAGACCAGCGACCGGACGTCGTGTGCAAGATCTGCTTCAGGTGTGTTGACACCAGAGGTATGCCAAGAGCCATGTTCGTGAAAGGCTGGCAGGAGCGGCGTAGGTAGTGTCCTGATTCCAATTCTACCACCACCAAGATCCCAGAATCCACGATGCGGACCTAGTAGTATCGGACGCTTAAGCGATTGTGGATATGTATATGTTGAGAAGTAGGTTGAATGCAAGTCAGGGGGATCTGCGTCAAAGCTCGGCGCGAGGAAGAGGCACCGATTCCCATAAAAGACGATAATACTCGGCGTGTCGACTGCTGGGAGGGAGGGAATCAAGTAAACAGCCCAAGGGTTCAAGTAAGCGCACGAAAAACGCCAGAACGGTGTTACGGCGATCGGCTCGCATCGAGATAAAACAGGGATTAGAGGGGTCGCGGTATACGCTGAAATCAGCTCCGTGCTTGAGACCACAACTGTGATCTGGGAATCTGTGATGCGAAGCCCATACGAGTGCTTACGCCGATGGAGTCAGTACTTGGTGTGACTGGGTATCTCGGGACTCACAGGCCGTTTGCCAGTCTCCCATTCGATTGCCATCATACAGTGTTCCGAAAACTTGCAATAACAAGACTCGAACTTCATCACTTTAATGTAGTGCTTCGGTTCACCATCACCATAGTGGAGCCACCCAAAGACGAAATAGCTTCCTAGAGCAACACAGTTCTCGATTTCTGGGGCATCGACTGTGCACACCAGCTCCAGCTTTGGACAATCTCCCGAAAGATTGATCAAGTACACGGAAAACTTCGTCCTGAGTGATACATGTAAGGGTTTCATAAACACAAGAAATAGGATATGGAGTAAATGAAAACTTACGCATGCAAACTGTCAGAACGAAGCAGTAGCAACAAATCTCCTTGGTCACTTGTAAATATCAGCATGCCGGACCAGTGCCCATCCGTCATCGTAGTATACGTGGAGGGTTGGCCCAAGGGATCGCTTGTCTTGCAGAGTAATACCCGTTCCTGATTGGAACCTCTAAATCGACACAACGCAACCAGCCACTCTCCACCTGGAAGAAAAGACATGCACCATATTGTCGATACCTGTAGAGAGATACATGAAGTCGTATAAGGGAACGATCTGAGATGCGGATTGCGCAAAAGATAATCAAGTCGTGCTGAAAATATCGCTTTTCGCTGTAACGTCGTGCGGGAGAGTGACTTGATGTGGGAGCGGAGGTGTGGAAGTCGTTTGTGGTAGTAGATCTGTAGCAATGCAGAACACCACACCCAGTACTCTTCCGTAACGGAGGCTAATGACCGACATGTCTGTAGGAAGGATTCAGTATCCATCAACCGCCACGTCCCATGATTTGGATGTACTGTACCATGCCAATGTGAATGATGTCGATGACTTCACAAAAGGCGAGTATCTCCCGCCACACGTCTAGATCGAGATCGACCACAAAGGTGTACTCCTCAGGCTTCTCCTCACCCAACGAATGGGTTACATCGTGCACCGAAGAATCAGGGAGGATGAAACTTGTTATCGGTGAAGTTGGTCGTCTGGCCTGGGACCGTCTGGGTTTTCGCTTCGATCTGAATGCAAGTTTTATTATGGCCTCCAGATTGGTCTTGAACTTGAGAAGGAAGGATCCAGACGCCATTATCAAGACCGAGGGCTTGGGCGACATGGAGAAAGGAAATCATCTTCCTGGGCAGGCAAACAGCCCTCAATCAGCGATTATCGCACTAGGGCCGAATACCTGTGCCGCTGTGCCGTTCTCCAGTAGGGTCGCCGAGAGTATCCAACTGCGCCGCGTCTTTTGGTGAACACGTCCGTGGGTCACGCAAGCAAGTGGATCGTGAACGGAAAAAAAGTACATGCAAGTAATACAATACGCAAATAGAGAAAAATTATCAAAGTATTACGGCGTCGTGGTAAACAACTCTCGCGAGCCATGGTATCGGATGGCCTTCAGGTTAGTACTAGGGCTTTTCGAGAGAGTCATGCTTCTCATCACCCCCCTTCCGCCCGACGATATCCTCCAAGTTCCTCTTCCCAACGTCGCGTGAGATAGCCCAGGCGCTAAACACGTGCCCTTGCGCAAAGACTACCTCGATCTCCTCGAGCGTGCGCTGTGCCGTCTCGGGGAAACAAAAGGTAAAGTGGATCGCGGCAGCAAAGTTGAACGCAGCGAACACAAAGTACGTCTTCCACGCGATGTGGGCCAAGCTCGGCGGAACGGCCCAGGCGAGCGCAAAATTGAAGAGCCAGTTTGTCGCAGTAGAGAGCGAGACCGCCTTGGCGCGCACCTTCATGGGGAAGATCTCTGCGGGGTATGTCCACGAGACAGGTCCGATGGTGATGGCGAAGGAGCAGACGCAGAGGTATGAACACACGATGATGGCTTTGGTCACCGGCTGGTTATTCGTGATGACCCAGACTGGTGCGTTATTGACGCTTCCCCATTCTCCATATCCACCTTGCAAACCGCCGACGAGGCAAAGGAAGAAGCCCATGAGTGTGGAACCGATGATTAGGAGAGGACGGCGACCCCATCGGTCAATGTAGAGGATTGCGGGGATAGTGAAGAGAACATTGAGGACGTATTGGACAGAGTCGGCGATGAGGTTACCACGCCGACCGGTCAGACCAGCTCCTTCGAACACGTACACGATATAATACATCATGACGTTCATCCCAGATAGTTGAGACCACATCTGGAGCGAACAACCAAGACTAACACGGCGGAGAATACCAGGCTTCAATAGGTCCGCATACGATTTGGCGCCTTCGGTTCGTTCAAAGGCGACCTGCTCCTTGATCTCCTCAAACTCCAAAACGACTAGTTCGTCATTTTGGTTCCCATTTCCGTGGAGATCAGCAAGAATTTGGAGAGCCTCTTCCTCGCTATGGTGAATCATGAATATAGGTATGTAGAGACCGGAAAACTGGTTGTCGAAAACCTACCGATTGTGGTCGATAAGCCAACGGGGAGATTCCGGGAACCACAGCATCCCAATGCCAAGGAGTATTGCAGGTATGATTTGGAGACCCCACGGAATGCGGAATGACGCGGTGCCGTTGATGTATGAGCACCCGAACTGGACAAAGTATTGTAGCATGATACCCCAGGTGATCGACCATTGCTGCATGGACACAAGCCGGCCACGGATCGAGGGAGCAGTGATCTCAGATTGATAGATGGGTACGACAGTGGACGAGAGACCAACGGAAAGCCCGCCGATGACACGACCCACTACTAGCATACCACGGTTCTAACAAGCAGAACAAAGGGTGAGTGATTGAATTTTCCTAGATATAAGGAAGACGAGGCACGCACGATCGCAGCACATTGCAAAACACCGCCGATGATCCAGATGATACTAGCAAGGATGATGGTGTTTTTGCGACCAATTCGATCAGCAAGGGAGGTAACCGCAAGAGCGCCAACCAAGGAGCCGGCGGGCATGGACGCAACAATAGCTCCTTGAGCATTGGAACCAGGCTAATTTCATGTCGTCATCTGCACAGATACAGCACCAACATTGACTTACGTTGTTGAACACGCGGAAATAGGCGTCATTCTACATACTTGTTAGGCGACAGGGGTCAACATCAGGTAGAGGAAGACACACGCTCAACACGCCCGACATGGACGCGATGTCCAAACCGAAAAGACCGCCCCCGATACATGCGAAAGATCCTACGATGTACTGTTTCAAGATCGTCAGTACAGGCATCTAGCATATTCGTGCAATACATACAGGGTTTGCTGCGATACGTGCGCTGTACTATATCGATGTTAGCAAGCTCAGAGCCCACCACAAATAACTTGAATGGAACTCACGACAGGCATAGCGGCAGTGTCCAGGGAACGGAGAGCGGAGCACTTAGCCTCATCTGATATTGGAAGGTTCAATATTTATATCACCAAAGTCACCGGGACACAGTGTTTAAGGACCACATGGCTAATGGGTGGAGAAGCCGGCCACGAGGTCACGAGGCGCCAAGATCCGAAGGTTTAGTCGGTTCCAACGGAGGCCGCAAGCCGTTTGTGAGATGAGGTGAAGTCGTCGTTGGGGCACGCTTACACCTTGTCGGTGCTTACTGCATCCGGGTGCCACATGAACTCGCCCGTCAGGATTAGCGCACCTCAGCAGACCTTGACAGCTCGCTCCCCTCGAAATACGCTGAGATAATTTCAAACGGCATCCTGTAGCGGTTAGCCCCACACAGCGTGACGTAGAGTTAATTTGAGAAGCGACGAGGTCACACACCATCTCCCCCAGTTGCTGGGGTACTTGATGATACCGGGCCGGCAACGTCCCGTCACTGCTGCGATCTTATTTAAATGCAGTCAAAAAGCTCCGCACAAATGGCGGAAGACGGAGAGAAAATGGATCATGGGATAAAGATGTCGACACTGGGGTTCTTCAGGCACCTCTTCCTGTTGGCAACGAAAACGATGAGATGGAGGAGTAGAAGAAGTGTTTGGATACCTGATTCCGCGGTCCGTACCTGTGCAAGCAATTATAAACCCGCCGCCGCGTCTCCAAGTCAGAGATTTCCAGGATACAAGTGCAAGCTGAAACTGAAGAGACAATAAGTTGTGAACAACAACTGGTGACTCCGTGTTCCGGGATCTCATCTCAACCACCACAGACGGCGGTGGCCAAAGGCCAACAAGTCTTGGCAGGTTCCGGGGTACTAGTCAAGGTGTGCGGGGTAGTCAAACTGCGGGTTTGAAAGACATCCATATGTTCCCACATATCATGGCAGGGAACACTATCAATACGGTGATATCCACTATTAACGACTGAACTTCCACAATACTCTAGTATGATCTTCCAAACATGGTCCAACGTTTCGCGTCCTGACCACATCCAACGCACTTGGTCTTGCCATGCTCGATCGGGGTCCAACGAGTTTGGTCAAAGGGGATCGCGAGGGACTTGGCTCCCGCAGATGGCGCGCGTTCGTCCTGGGGTTCCGCACTGTGCAAAGAGACCAACGTGAGCATTCCTTGCGCTCCCAAACGTAACGCCCAAGTGAACGACAAAGAAGATGTAGGAAAATGGCTGAGAGAACACTCACGATCGACCACTTCGTTCCTTGATGTCATCCTCGCACGCTTCCCGCTCACACCAAGGAATGACAGCAATGCACTTGTTGTCCAGCGTCGGGACAAAGTCCTCCCAGCGCGTGACCTCCTTCAAGTGTGCGTTGTACTCATCAAGGGCTTTCTTGTACATGTCGTCGTGGACGGTCTCAAGTAGTTGAGGGACGACGGCCTTTAGGTCTGCAAGCGCGATCGGCGCTTTCGCACCGGTGTCACGACGAACCGACAGAGTTTGTTGTTTCGCGAGATCATTTGGTCCAATCTCGAGACGGAGTGGCACACCCTATAAGAAAAACGGTGTGTCTTAGTCAGTGTTCTGTATCAAAACGGAAAGTAACTCGGGCGTCAAACCTTTTGTTCCCAGTCGTTGAACTTGTAACCAGGAGTGTAGCCTTCTCTGAGATCGGCCTTTGCTCGGACACCGATGTCGACAAGGGATTTGGCAAGCTCGTCACACGCGTCATTGATCTTGTTCCTGTCTGCGTCGCTGGTCTTGGCGTTGATGCCACATGGAACGACAACAACCTGGACCAAAGCAACACGAGGAGGGAGAACCAGTCCTTGGTTATCACCGTGTACCATGACCATGACTCCGATAGTACGCGTAGAAAGACCCCATGAGTTTTGCCATGCGTAAATTTTGCCTTGACCGGTGGGATCGTTAGGATCCTCGACGACGATGTTGAACATCTCTGGCTTCGAGAAGTTTTGGCCAAGACAATGCGAGGTGCCAGCTTGGATACCGCGACCACTGGCTGGAATGAAGCCCTCGACAGTAGTGGTATAAAGGGCACCAGCGAACTTTTCCTTCTCAGACTTGACGCCCTTGATCATAGGAACAGCGAGTAGCTCCTCGTAGACGCGTCGGTAGAGTTCAAGGATGTCAAGCACCTCCTTATCGGCTTCCGCCTTGGTGAGGTAAGCCGTGTGACCTTCCTGCCACAGATATTCACGGGTCCGGAGGAATGGCTCTAGAATGGGGTGGCATTGAGTGCCCAATGAATACGATAATGGTTTCCATCACGCACGGGGATGCTTGAACTCCCAGCGCACAACGTTGTTCCACAGGTTGAGCTTCAAAGGCAAATCTCTATGGCTCTTGACCCACTTGGAATAATCTAAACACTGTCAGAATATTGTATTGAGAGACGTGCAACGAACGCACAGGGGTACATGACAGTCTCAGAAGTTGGACGGATGGCGATGGGTTCCTCCAACTCAGAAGATCCGCTGATACATCATCAATCGTGACTGTCGACGTGCTATGCTTTTACGGGCAGACTTACGCTCTTGTGACCCATGCGACTTCTGGGGAGAAACCCTCGACATGGTCTTTCTCCCGCTCGAGAACTTTGGAGGAAACAAACATCGGGAATGATGCGTTCTGCACGCCCATGGCTTTGATTTTCTTGTTGAACCAATCTAACAACACATGAAGCATCGTCGTAAGAACTAGTCGCTGAAGGAACCTACCTTGAATTTCCTCCCAGATGCTGTAAGACCATGGCCTGAGGATATAGCATCCACTAACGCTGTAATACTCCAACATGTCTGCCTTCAACAGAACCTATCGCGAGATCAGAACGCAACTCGTTCTTATCTGGGTAGCACTCACGTTCTGGTACCAAGCTGAAAAATCGGCCTCCTTCTTGACACCGATCGCGATCTGCACAGCACCCTCGATCTTTGGATCCTCTTTCTCTTTAACGACAGGATTCGGGGCTGGCCCGTCGGTCTTGAGGGCGGCGAAGTCGACCTCTTCTATTTTGACGGCCTCGGTTTCGAGGCTCTTGAGGTATGTGACGATGTCTTTCCCGGACAAGAACAGAGTCGAACTCGAAGAGCACGCGTGGATCGCAAACGTAGCAGACGAAGACGCGATGGAGGCGTCGATCACCGTGACCACCTTGGAAAAGTTATCCTTGTTCAACGCCAAGAGCGACACTGCGATCGATGGTATAAGGCATTGCCCGGGAGGCAGAACCGATCAGGAAACGCACGCGAGTTCTTATCAAGGCCGAAAAAGTCGGCAAGGAGGTCCTCCGAGGCCAAACGCAGTTCTTTGAGATTGAGCTTTTTGCCGAGGGCGGAGGAGCTGGTTTCGGTCTCGTCGCGTGCGATGACGACGACTGGGACTGGAGTGGCTGTTTTTGCAGTTTTGGGCTTGTAGACGAGCGTTTTGATCAGTTCGAACGATTCGGGAACGGAAGGGCTAGCGAGCAGGGCATCGCGCCAGGCTGCTGGGGAGTTTGTGTCCGCATGGAACACCGTCGCAGCTGGAGTGATCGAGAGGGATGCGAGAGAGGCAGTCAAAGAATCTGCGGAGGACATTGTGGATGGTGACAGAATGGGCCTGGGGCGAGGTCGGTGTTTAAAGGGAGAGTCAGAGTATGACTCGATAAATCTACGACCTGTTATCAGATCTGTCCCGGCCCTACAACGCCATTGGCGTATGGCTACCGTCCGCGAAAGCCCATTGACATGGATCCGTCGTACAGCGTGCTGCACAGCTCGCATACGACCACTCGAAAATTTCAGCAATGAAACAAACGCGAGAACACGACCGTGGTCATTTTCACGCCGTACGTAACAACACAACAAATCAACCAGACTATCAGTAGATTCAATACGGATAACCGACACCAGGAGGGAACATCATCGGTTCTCGGACTTCGTCGCTCTTTGCCTTGCCACAAAGTAGCTCCACCAACTTGAACGCAAAGGGAAAAACGGTGCCTACGTGTCACGTATTTGACAAAGCATCATCTGGTCGAGGTACGACTCACCTGGTCCTCGACTGGAGAGAGCCATCGTCACACAAGAGTACAAGAGTGGAGACATCGGCGCACCTCGTAACCAACGTTCCTTTGCCTGGCACCTCGTCAGACACGACGACAGAATCCTCTTTGTAATCGTAGGCTGTCGACAAACGCATTTCGAGCTGTTCTTTTCTCGATTTCATGACCACTTACTCGAAACTAGATCGTTCTTAACGATTGGGTGTGACGTCACCGGTTGGAAAGGAAGACCAGCCGTTTTTGCAGCCAGTGTACCTAATGACCCGGAGGAGTTTTGCTACCTGCGATGCAGCCTCGGTGTCTTCGACGTACCTGCACATATCATAGCCACGATTTTAGCACCTTCATAATACTCCCTCACCAGGGTTTGCACTTCGGTAGACTGAGAAAGAGTCTCGGCACCCTTCAAACCACCAGGAATGATCAGGGCATCATATTTATCCTGCAAGTCGTGGATAAGACCGCCAGCAGGTAGCATCATTGGGCTACACATACCGGACCCGCATTCAGGGGCTGGAGGGTGGTATCAGGCAAGATCTTGACACCCCTTGAGCACACAACCAGCGCCGGACTCGTCCCCACAGATCCGTACGGAGATCCACTGCTTTGAACGTTCGCAGACGTGCATTCGACGCCCGCACGAACAAGCGTGTCGTAGGTGATGGTACTGCCCAATTGCATGAGCGACGGTCGCTGAGCCCCTGAACAATGAGCCTCACAATTCCATCTCTTCAGTACCGTCTGCGATCAAAATGAGCGCTTTCTTGGACATCCTGTGGGCCTCTTGTTCTGGATTGTCGGAAAGGCGTCGAAATTGTGAGGAGAAATGTATTCTGGATCCTCTCAGGTGGGTGTCGCGGGTCCAAGGTACGGTGCCTTTTCGGACTGGCAATGCATGGCACAGTCGGAGGCTCTGGCGCATATACATGGGTTGGATCAAGGCAACCAGGTGCCCACAAAACTAACGTCTAATACCCCAAATTACAGGCTCGTGGATGTGACTGGTCTATGCTCCACATTACGGTGCTCAAAGCAGCCGGAATCACGCAGCCTCATCATTCGTCGCCTTCTTCAACATGTCCTGCCAGTCCAGCGCTAGTTTCGTCAATGTCTTGCTTCTCGCTGTATAGCATGTGATTAGAACGACGCTGTTTATAAAAGAACCGCAAACCCCACCAAACACGGAGAGAACTTCGCGCAGCAGGTCGCGTTTGAGCATCCCCACCACGGTCGGACACCAACAATCATCCCTTCCAGGTCGCCTGCATCACGGTCAATCACCTCTCGACATTCATACCCACCAAAAGCGCACGCACCAAAACACCGGGCCAAACAAATCCCTGATGAGCTCCTCCCCTTTTGCCCTGAATCCTTCGTCCGCAATCTTCTTTGCATACAGGAGCATCGCCTGCTTGTATTCCGACGGACTCTCGAGCGCTTTCGCAGCGTGCATTTTAGACTCGAGATGGCCCAGCGTCAGTGCGGTGTTCCACCATTCGGGTCGTTCCCTGTGTTCCGTCGTCCCTGCGATGGTGCTAATCGCGCCTTCGATGGAGGCGACAATGTCTTTGTTGACCCGTTGGCGGCCTTGCCAAACATCTGAACCCTCGGCCCACCAGCGCTCGCTGAGTTTGATCCACGAACAAAGTTGAGGGTCGAAGGAGTACGTGACCCCGGTTGAACATTGAATGACGGGTGCACCATTCGGTCGAATTGTGGCAGAGAGGATGGTGCAATTTGGAGGGTTTAGTAGTGAGTCTACAGTGGTGGGAGGAAAATACGCGGCCTGTGACTTGACATTTCTAGCGGGCTGTCACGATATGACCTTATCGATGGGCTGATGTACTTACATACACCTCAGCTTCCCCGACGAGGTCAACAGAAGAAGTCCCCCTTTGCAGCTCTGTATCATTGCACATGACGAACCTAGACTGAGCGTGGGCATTATTCTTGTATGTCGAGTTAGTTCAGTTTACGGGAGGCTATATGAATCTATAGCGTACCTTCTTCCTGTGTGGGAATAAACGCTCACCGACCCGTCTTGCATTGCGACTGCACAGAATGATGATGATGCCGTCAAGCCCACCACAGGCGACGGAAGATAATCCAACCACTGCGTTTGCTTGCTGCTCACGAACGACACCTCCGTCGGCCCATCCCCTTCCGAATTACGAGCCTCCAGCACATCTTCACTCCCGTCCACCTTGGCACTCAAAAATGTCAATATAGGTGGCGATGGCAAAACGTCGGCAGCGTGTAACAGTCGTGGCGCTTCCCACCGTTCAGCTGCACTGGCGATCTCGCGGACGGCAATGCTCGCTCTCGGTAGGCCGCCACCCAACGTGCGGGTTTTGACAGGCAGTTCGTCGTCCAATACGGAGGCCTTCCGCTTTCCTCTACCTATCTCGGGACTCTGTTCCAGGGAGTCAATAGGTACATCCATATCCATGGCGCCGCCCATTTCTATATCTGCATCGAACCCACGCATACTTGTCACGGGCGATACGGAAGGTGAAGAAGGTCTTGGCCTGGATGCTGGCGGGCGCAATTCTGTGGGTGGCAACTCTCGAGTAGGTAGAGTAGTCGCTGCGGAAGGTATCGATGACATGAGAAGAGGCTGAACACGTTTCTTTGTGCTTTTCTTGGCGACTAGTCGATTGATGTGTTCACCGCCGTTGACAGCTGTCATACCGAATCCTGACTGAGTGTTCTGTGAGGCTGCACGCGGGTTCGGGGAAGGAGGAGGGGTGATGCGGGACGTAGATTGAGCAGGATCCTCGTGTCCATACTTGGTACCGTGGGAGTAGCCCTCAGGAACAGGGGGTGGGACAAAGCCAAATTTCTGTAAATATTGCGTTTGCGCATTGTAGGGGGCTATGCCCTCTAATTCTTCGGCATCGAAATCAAATACTGCGACTGTGCCATCTGAGGAAGCGGCATAGAGAGTGAGCCCGTCCCGGGACCTGGGGCGTGTTAAAGGGGCAAAGAAAAGATCTCAGGTGGCTCACCAACTGAGGTCCATGATGTGCCTCTCGAAAACTTCCCTGGCGACGATAAGAGGGCGGGCAGTTTTCGTTTGCCAAATTGAGATGGATCTATCATCCGCTCCAAGAGCAACGACAGAGCATATATTTGAGGTCGCAAGAGGCGCGTCCGGGTTACGCAAAAAGATGTGTGGGTTATAGCTCTAAGGTCGCGTGACTTCATCGCACGAGAAGCATTATACGACAGCACTCACTGCAACCTCAACGGTATTTTCGTGACCAACCAGACTGATCTCAGAAGTCCAAAGGCCTCGGGTTATGACAGCAGCGATGAAGACGAATCCTCTGTTGTTGGTTGCATTGGAGGCTGTTATGTGGGCACCATCCGGAGACCAACTAGCATGACGGTGAGATCTATTCCGGGAAGAATGGTCGATGACAAACCTAAGACGACGGAAGAATGTGCTGCCAGGGGAATCCTCAAATGGCTTGGTTACCTCGGCCTCTAGTCCCCAGTCGGTAGTCCGCCAAATTTTGACGGTTTTGTCGTCTGACTGGGTAGCCATGAATTCGCCTACAGGGTCGAAACAAACACCCTTGACGAATCCATTATGCTGATCTAGCTTCCGTATCCGTTCTAAGGTAATGCAGTGAGAACGAGCGGGAAGTCTCAAAGTTGTGGGATACTTACCCAGAGTGTACCCACACCAGATGAGGACTTTCGAGTCTAACCCGACAGAGGCTAGGTAGCGGTCTTCGGGTGCCCAAGCAATGTCCACGACATCTGCGAACGATATATATGCAGAACAATAAGAAGGGAGGATTTAATTACCACTTTCATGGCCTGGCAGTCGTTTCATCGGTTTCCAATTTTCGATGTTGATCTCATTGGAACCAAAAACCTTGCCCCGACCTAACCTGTTCCGTAGCCACGGACGTGAATAGCAGATGGCAGGGTGTTGTACAAGTATACGCACGGATCAAGGTCCCAGATCATGACAATCTCATCATCGCTGCCACTCGCCAGCCATCTTCCGGAATGTGCCCATCGGACGGTGAGCACAGGCCCCGTGTGCATGCTGAGGGTGCAGAGAGATTTCGGTGGGCGATTTGAGCGCTCGGAAGCGGGGTTGATGATGGGCTTGGTACTCCATATGCGCACTTTGGCATCGAGTCCTCCTGTTGCTATTCGCGAGCCGTCGGGGTGGACATGGATAGAGAAGATGGCAAGGCGTTTGGTGTCTTTAGCGCTGTCTGGTGGTGGAGGCGGTGTCAGTAAAGAGGCATGGTATGAATGATCCGGTGATACCTCTGTGCATTACCCATGTCGGCTTTGTGAACCGCATCGTGTGACACTGGCGAGGGCGACGACGACGACGATAGTCGAGGGCATCGAAACTCCGGTCACGTGCAGGACAAGCGGGCCGGTTTCTCAGTTCAGACCCGAGTTCGATTGGACAGACAATACTGCCTCGTTCCTTGTTAAATAGTATGTAACCAAGTGTCGAAATCTACCACCAATCGCTCTACCCATCTCTGCACCGGCAACGGACTGTCAACAACGTTCGAGCAGCCAAACACTCCCGCTCGTGCGAACCCCTCGACCACCATAGTACCCCACAGAAGAATCCACGCCATCGTCCAGACCCACCCTACTGTCCCACCCACCCGCCTCCCCGTCAACTGATGAAATGCCCGCTCGGCAAGGATACCAGGGCCCATCATCCCAAACCCAAGTAGCATCCACTTAATTTCCACCTGTCCATCGAGTAAGACCAGCCCGACGTGGTGGGAGACAGCGGAAGCAAGAAATGTCCCGATAACGATGCCCGCGCGGCCAAGGACGAAGGAAAGCGGACGACCACCTAAGGTGATGAACGTGTGGCGGAACAACTGATGCCACCTCCGGCCCCAGAAGTCACCCAAAGATGTAGCCCGCCATGGGGCATCGAATATAGGAGGCCATACAGCAGGGTCTTGTCCAAGGACGAGAACGGCAGGTATGGTAAATATGTCGTAACCCAGCTGCTCGCCGGCGTAGATCCCAAAGCCAGCTAAAGTCGAAATAATGCTCGCTCGGACGTATCGCACTAGGAAAGGAAGGTTTTCATCAAAAATAGTCGCTCCTCCCGGGATGGGTTCGACTCCTATAGGGGCAAACGATAGGACTGCATGGAAGAGGGCACTGGATACCAAAGCATGTGCAACCGCAGAAAGGAATGCACACAAACCGAATGCTATGCGATTGGTTGGACGTGTTTCCCGCGGAATGTACAATCTACGTGACCATTCCCAGCCGTGACCACGAAAGCTTGAGGTGAGGTCAAGGGCATCCATGATGGTTGACCGAGAACTATTCGCAGGACGGAGATGTCGCACAAGTGGCTCCTTCGAAAATGTCCAGTCAAGGGTACGAGTAGCAACACAAAGCATGAAGAGCTAGAGGGAAATCTAAGTAAGAGGGACGTTTGAAGAGGGTTGTATCGAAAGACACTTACCACCATGTGACTGCTAAAGGATTTTCGCTCGGGCTGGCCTGGTGCCATATCCACGGAGAGTGCTGCACGCAATGCTGACAATGCAACGAGTGGCCATAATGCGACTCGGATATCGCGCGTCCGAGGTGTGACAGCCAAGAGCGCTACCACGAAGCTGCCAACCACCGGAGGGAGGATATACAATACAAACGTGGTGCCGTCGAGAGGATTTCTGGTTAACGGAACACCAAGAGCATTACGCAGAGACAGCACAACGGAGGATACGAAGGACATTGTTCAAGTTCCCTGGATTTTCCTCTGCAGTTTTATGCAAAGAGAAGATCGGGCAGTGCTACGCTTCCTGCTGGACGTTGTCACTGATGTGACTTTACTCGTGGGTACGCTACTAGCCAGATACTCCAATGAGCTGCGGATATAAGAAGTGAATGACGTGCTGTGCTTGATATCCCACTTCTGTCATATCAAACAACAAGTAAAACGTCTTTCTGAAACGTGAGCGATCTATAGATCTTATGTTCTGTCAAGCGCGCTCACCGTCCAAGGCAGGATCCACCTCTATCCACCTGCATCCACGCCGCTTCAGGATCACAGACACTTCAAGTTGAGCTGCGGGCACCCACCAGAAACGTAGAACGCGCTGTGCTTGTCTGTCATGTCAACAAACAAGTACATAAAAATGTCTTGCTGAAACCTGATATTATGTCAAGCACGCTTACGTTCGGCAGCTGTTCGTTCCCGAAACGGAGGCAAAACGAGGGCTGCCGAACGTTGGTATTGATCGCACTGTACAATCAGCCAATCTATTTGAAGAAACCGTCGAAGGGGCTAACAGGACCACGCAATCGCAAGAGTGCACAATGTTTCCCGGAAGTACAATGCGTATGATGGCGCATATAATATTGTTCATGAGTTAGTCGACCCCCCTTCGAGATGCTCTTCGTGACGTCCTACGATCTTATTGACCACCGGATGGGGGCAAGTGTACAAAGTAAGATGTCGTTCTTAATGTTTGGTACCCCGCAAGTACTTGATGCAAGTGATGCAGGCGTGACACCCCGTCCGGACGGTGTTCCAGTATGGTGGCGTGCTTTAAGATGATGCCATCATGGGGCGCATCCGAGATGCAACTTTACTGAAACGCTCGCCTGCTATTTTCGCAGGAATCCGATGCAGATGTGATGTTCACGCCAAACCTCCCACTTGACAGTCACAGCTGTCAACGACTTGCTCACACAGAAACGTATATGAGGTGCCATGAGTATTGAAGCATGCTACCAGATTCGTTCGTATGTACGTGCCTACCCACTACCGCAACTGGATATCTGCCAGTTCTTGGTAATACCGCATGAGCGTAGCAACCTCCGTCGGAAGGAGGAAGTTGTTCACGAGTAGGACCTGTCAGAGTCGGAAAAGCATGTCGGGTCCTTGCCTTGGATCGCATGATAAGGACGACTGCGTACCAAAAACCACGTTCTCAGAGCCAACAACCCAGCACCCTGTTTTATCAGTTCCCAGTTTTCCCTGACAAACGCTTTGGTCCCGTCAAAGTAATTTGCGACGAACGTATTCCTGGGAACTATCGTTTGCCCTCATGCTGGTACGACACACGAATGAGAAGTGCTTACCGATTCAGGAAAATCCACCTGAACCACAGTGCCTGCATAACCTTGTCCTCGTCGAGAATGTCATCTAGTTCGAATAGCTCCTCCTCTCTATCAATGATCACCCATTTGAGTACTCCGTAGGGTTTCAAAGACAACGTATTCAGGAAATCGAATAGGCGTGGACCACCAGGACGACAGGAGTAATAAACGTCGCCTCTCTCGTCCGCCTCTGGCAAGTATGGAGGGGAGGCCGATGGTCCGAGGCCGTCTCGTGTATCAGCCCCAGACAGAGCTCGGGAGGTTGAACGACCTGGTACAGAACTACTTCTGGTCCAAGTATCCGCACCTACTTGGTTCGAATATCCAGATGTGTCGTATTTGGGTTTGAGGTCTTCCTCCACGACCGGCGGGATGGCGGAGACGGAACCGGAACCGGATTCGCTCGCTATGCCGGACGGTGTGCTGGAAATGCGGACAAGAGGTTTCTCGTCGGAATTTATACTCTCATTCCTTTCAACATGCCTCGGATCGGACAACGGTTCCGAGGTAGACAATTCTCTCATGGGAACTTGACGCGTTATGACCGGGACACTGCATCATTGAGTGATTAATACGATGACCTAGCGCATTTTTTGAGAGGTTGCCTACGATTCTGGTTGGGAATCCGGGATGGTCAAGGAAAGCGTGGTATAATGCTGAACATTCCATAAGATGGAGGCTCTGAATTGAAAAGTAAGACGTACTTGATCCCAAAGCACTTTGACGCTTGAGTGGTCCCACGCCAGGTGCTTGTCTAACATTCTCGGATTGTCAAATTTCTTATGCAAGTCACACAGCGGACACAACCAGTCTTTCATCGAGCTCTTTGCCGTCGTGGTGAGAGATCCTCCGGTGTGACTTGAGGCACCATCTGTAAGCGGGCAGTCATAAACGACAGAAATTGACGTGCGCGGAAGGGAATGAGGATTGGTGTCAACGCCAACCGCTCGACAACGAAACTGGAAACCCTTCCGGAGATTACGACGTAAGAAGGGAAGTCGTCGCATCTTGTGAAGTCGAACGACACTCGATGAGAGCTGCTCTAACTTGTCCAAAAGGGCCTGCAACGGCTCCCTGTGTTCGGGGACCTCTTCCTCGTCATTTTCCGATGGATCGGTCGGGTATTCATTGGCGGGTCCATCCACGAAAAAGTCGTTATCCTGGAATGGATCATTGATATCATGCTCATGCTCAACATCCAACTTGCGAGCGGCTTTGAAAGCCCTCTGCGGGGATATCCTATCAGAGGCTATAAACACCCCGAGAGCCGACACACTATCTATGGCTACAAGGCTCACTGAGGTAAGTCTTCATCGTTTCTCTCGTTTCCACCCTCACGATTAGAAGCGCCGTGCCTCCCGCGCGAACCGACATTTCCGCGGCGAAGAAACCACCGTCGTCGTTTATCCTGTTGGGGTACGTTGGAGTTCTGAGATGGCCTACGTTGACCAGCCGAACCGATCGACATGCGGGAGAAGCGCCCCCCGCCTTCATTGCGCCCTTTTCGAGCGAATTTACTCCCCCATTTCCCGACTTCCACTCTACGAAAATCATGACCACGAGTACTTTTACGGGGCTTATCGTCGGCGATGTCCGCTTAAGCGACCTCAGCGATTTGTCTCACTTTGGACTGCTATTGCCGATACTTACATCGGTTCAGAGCGGATCCCCGCGATTTCCGAGTCTGCGCTAGAATGAGAGCGTCACCAGGATCATTCAAAGTATATAAAAGTGTGAAGCTCACCTTTCTTATTGCCACTCTGTTTCGTTTGGTGGACAATTTGAGGAGATCGAGAGAGCTCAGATTGGGGAAGGATATTCTGCTGTTCACGACGTCGAGATGGCTCTGCGCGCACCGTGGCACCATCGCTGTCCGATTCGTCTCGGACATCAAACGTTACTACTCTCCTCTTCGTGCTTTTGGCGACTAAAGCCGGACGAGCCTGATCATGGTGGCGCCCCGCGTCTAACCGCGTTCCTCGGGTCAATATCATCCGTAGCACGAAAATAGTGCAAGGCACTAACCATGATCCGATCGTCTTCGGTGGCTGTCTGAGTCCGAGTCTGGAGAATAAAATAGACCTGAATCAGGAAATCGAAACCGACCATGTGTATCGCGAAGTTAACTTGCCGTCATTTTGACTGCTAGCATTAGCGGAGTGATTATCGGACGAGTCTGACTGGGTCTGCGGTGGGAGCTTCCTCGCAGCCTTTGCGGTGAGGAGTGGCCGAGACGATTTGGCTACCATCCGACTGAAGTTCGACGGCTCAGGTTGACTTGAAAGTGGCATGGCAGAGGATCAGCGAGGGAGACTTCAACACCAAGAAAAATATTCCAGAAACTAGCGCGGAGGACTGAGGCCTGCAAGCCTGGGAGCGCCTTGAGAAGCATGCTTAGGCTATCAATCAATCGATTATCGTCAACATTAATGACGTGGCAGAGACGGCGCAACAATTGGTAGTGTGATGAGCAACACACACAATCTGTAACTCAGCGTGCGAACTGAAAATCAAGCCTCCTGTTCGTCTTTCCTGACTGACGTGCGTCCGCGGGCTGCGGTTGAGTACGCTCATCGCATTCTTCATTTCGTCAGTCCCAACAGCGTCGGATTAGGCCGTTTTTCAAGTTTCGGTAGGTCGATCGTCTGGCCGGCTTCCATGTCACTTGCGTCAGCTTGTTGTGCCATGACCCTCGCAGGCAACCTCTTTGTTTGTGGCCTTGTCGCCCAGACACGTTGGCCCATCAGTTGGCCCAGCACCTTGCCCGCTCGCGTTCCCGAATGCCTCCTTGCCCTTTCTCCCTGCCGCTTCGACTTTCCTGTCAATCTCACCAACTCCGTCGCCTGCTCGTTCCTCGAGCGGTTTGTCCGTAAAAACTCTCCGCTGACCTCGTAGGCCCAGTGCGCCTTACATTCAGGTTCGCGGCGTCAGCGGTCTGCTCGTACTTGATAGGCTTTCAAACCCGGGCGTTGATTCGATTGATATGACTGCTCAACCCGTTACGACGCTTTTTTCAAACTAACCTGTAATCACACTCGAAGCGGCGGTGGGAAGGAGCCTGTGTAGTACCAGAATCGAGAACGGCCTGTGACGGCGGGGGCTGTACACGAGCCTGTACATCCAACACCAATCAACTCTATCATGCAACCCCAGGAATGACAGCAAAAGGGGATATAAGACTACCGAGTAGAGGAGCAGATGATCCATAAAAAGCAAGGACTTCCATCTCTTCCGCGTCGCACTCTAGCTGATCAAAAAATTCAGCAGTACCAGACATGTGAGCACCTCGAGTACATGTTGCATGAAGAACAAGTAGAAGAGGGTCGGGCAACTGCACTCCCTCAACTTCCGAAGTGAACTCGACAACCATAGGGGCACCATCGACATGGGGTTTAGGACCCAAGAGGCGGCGGATATATCGTTCGTCTGCCTTATAGAACACAGACTTTATAGCACCCCTTCTGCACACATGTCAGTTGATGTCACTGACAATCTGAGCAGTTGACTCAACGGCGAGCTCACCACTTCCATCCCATCATGCTGCGCCGACGAGGCATGTCCAGCCTGGCAACACCGACGGAGAATGTGAATCGGCCATGAGAGGTGACGACATCGGATCGGCCAGGATTGACGTGTCTGCCAATGGCAGGCCCTTGTCGCCCGAGCCACAGCCCTCTGGTGGGGCACGCTCGACGTGTTTGATACGTTCGAGTCACCAACTAAGTGGGATTCAAATGTTGTTACATGAGGACAGCCGGCTTTGCGGCCGATTTCCTTCAATGCACTCATGCTGGAGCAGCAGTCTGAGTCAAATGGCCAATACAAGCGCGTCGCTACTGAGCAAGATATAGTTCCGGGAGTCCCCTACCTAGTACCAGACCCAAGGATGTTTGGGCGAAGCGGCGTTGGGTAATGTAGTTTGGACTGCAGTGCCCCGTTTTTTCCTCTTGCTTTTGCATCGATCGAGTCGACTGTCTCAGGCATGACCATTCGTTTCGTCGCATTGTAGTTGTCATTCGTCCACCACTCGTATACTCGAGGCTCAAGCTTCAAGCTCGCTCCTCGCTCGACTACGAGGCCACCAAATACAAACGACTGCAACGATTCGTGATTAGGGTGTGTGAATAAATTGTGCCTGCTGGTCTAGGACAATGTCAAGCGATCGGAAGGAAATAATAGTCGTCGGTGCAGGTACGCTCACCACCACGCTTGATAACTGTTCATGCACTTGTACCTAGTTACTGCCGGGCGACTGTAGCTCGTTGATAGTATATTGTCTTGCTTTCGCCTTCATCACTGCTCACGCTCAGAACAGGCGTAGTCGGCCTATCCACCGCTATCCGTGTCCAAGAGACAGGGAAGTACAATGTAACCATCGTCGCCGAGACGTTTCCCACCGACCAGCCGACGATCCGGTATACGAGCCATTGGGCTGTAAGCGTCCTCCAGCCCATCGCGAGTGATCGTGTCGTGTCGTTCAACTCTCCTATACAGGGTGCACACCATGTCAGTCAGGCGTTTGGAGATGCAAGACAGAGAGGTGCGTGATCGCCTTGTCTTTAGTATTCCTTCTCAAAACCTCCACATTCGATATCGACTCTGGTCTTCCTATCACAATACTCTCCGATCATCGTGTAGCACTGGACAAGGAAACATTCGAAACGATGTGGCAGGACTCAGAGCCCGATGAAGGAGCAGTCGCGGAACTTTTCTTCAGACATACTCACACTGAATTCCGAGCTGATGACATCGATCCCTCTCCGTGGCTGGATTACATGCCGGATGTGAGCTCTCCATTTTGCTTTGGAGCTGCTTTCGCAATGCACACGTTGCTCAACAAACGACATCGCACAGTTCCAAGCGATGTCAGAACATGACCTCATCCCGGGCTCCACAGCTGGGTATACATTCACCACCTTGACTCTTAATACACCAGCGTACATGGACTGGCTCCTTACTCGATTTCTCTCTGGTGGAGGCATTACGAAGCGGGTGAACTTACAGCATATTTCCCAGGTAATGTTCATTGAGCATCTATGTTGTGAGTCTTATAGGTCAGGTGATCGAATGATATATCTGTAGGTATTGGACAACACAACGGATCCAGTGGCAATCATCGCATGCCCTGGGATCGGCGCCCGCTTTCTTGGAGGTATCGAAGATAAGGATGTTTATCCCGTTCGTGGGCAAACCGTCCTTCTACGTGCACCATGGATCAAGTATGGAAGGACTCTCTCCGGGGCGGATGGATCATTTATTTACATGATGCCACGGTGTACAGGAGACGTGCGTTTTTCTTCTGTGTTCCGCGGAGCGGGGAATGCTCAGCATCTTCCAAACAGGTGATCGTTGGTGGGATTAAAGTGGCCAACGACTGGTAGGTATTTCCCTTCCAAGAGCCCCAAATCTATGACTCCCTCACCGAGTATATTTGATACTAGGCACCCAGTACCGCGCGCTACAGATCGAACCTACATCCTCACCAATGTACTCGCGCTCTGTCCTGACCTTGCACCTCCCTCTGTCCGTGCAAGCCGTGAGCCGACGGTCGAAGACCTCGAAGCGCTCATCGTCAACGAAGGGTGCGGGCTACGCCCGGCAAGAATGGGAGGAATCAGGCTCGAGGTCGGTTCTCTTGAACGAGAAGGAGAAAATATTCCAGTTGTCTATAACTATGGGTGAGTTTCAATCTCAATTCAGAGTCTAATGTAGTCGTGACGCGGGTGCTGACCACAAATTGACATGTAGTCATTCTGGAATGGGATTCCAGTCTTCATGGGGATCTGCAAGCTTCGCGTTGACGCTGCTTGAAGGTGCTATACAAGGGATAGGCAACGAGGGGGGAAATAACATAAGTGTATAATACGGGTAGATACGGATGATCGGGATTCAAGTTGTTGCCAAAAAAGGAACCGAGCAACGAATGTTCGCAGTTGGCTGACAAGAGTTTACACAGCTTGTCCAAATACCATCACCACGACGATGAGGGCACTCAACCTGTTACCTTTCGTCTTCCTCTCCACTGTCTTTGCATCCTTTATCCCTGATGCACAGGTCGTTCTCGGTGATGCGTTTGCTCCAATCCGCAACGCGGTTGGTGGACTGCCCAATCCACTCCAGTCCGGGTTGAACAAAGCTGGTGCGAAAATCCACCAGTGGATAGATGGAAAGACCTTTGTGCAGGAGCACGGACTGATGTGTGAGTCTTCCAGCAGTAAAATGCGGTGGGTGGCTAACTGGGCACGCACCACGCAGACGAACTCGTGCAGCACTCACACTTTTCCGACTATCAGCTAAGGATTACTGAGCCTACGATCTGCGATCCATCCGTGAAACAGTACTCTGGATACCTCGACATCACCGACGACAAACACCTCTTTTTTTGGTTCGTTTCATTCTAACACACACTAGCACTCCGCAGTACATTTAACGCGGTCGCGACTTGACTTCCCAGGTTCTTTGAGGCCCGAAACTCGCCAGAAGATGCACCTCTCGTCTTGTGGCTTAATGGTGGCCCTGGTTGCAGCTCCTCGGCGGGTCTTCTCTTCGAACTTGGTCCCTGTCGCATAGCCGATAACGGCACAGCCACGATTCCGAACCCCTACAGCTGGAACACGAATGCTAACATTATATTCCTCGACCAGCCCGTCGATGTAGGTTACTCTTACGTCGAGGACGGGAGTACCGTCAACACTAGCCCAGTCGCGGGCAAGGACGTGTATGCGTTCCTGGAACTCTTCCTCTCCCGTTTCCCCGAGTACGCGTCTCTGCCCTTCCATCTCGCAGCTGAGAGTTACGGTGGCACGTACGCGCCGAACATTGCGAGCGTGATATACAATGAGAACAAGAAAGCCCCTTTGGCGACATCATCCGATGCCATCAACCCACTCGTTAGAATCAACCTCGCATCTGTGATGCTTGGTAACGGGATGACCGACAACTATATCCAGATGGCCTCGATACCTGACTACCTCTGCGAGGGACCATACCCTATTTACGATAATCCCGAAGGCCCACAGTGCCAGGCGCTCAGGGCAAAGGTACCAACTTGCCAGACACTTGCAAAAGCTTGCTATAATTATAATTCTCGCTTGGTCTGCGTTCCTGCAGCTTTGTACTGCACCAGCCAGCTGTATGGTCCTATCCAACGTGAGCCTCGTTTCAAATATTGTGTTTGTCATGTTAAACTTTGTTTTTCTCATCAGAATCTGGCTTCAATCCTTACGATGCACGCCTTCCTTGTGACCACGCGACGGATGGCCCTCTCTGCTATCGAGAACTTGGCTGGGTTGAAACCTACATGAATCAACCCGATGTCAAAGCTGCGTTAGGCGCGAACCCTCAGCGGAACTTTCAAGCTTGCAACATGGCTGTCAACCAGGCATTTGTACTTCAAGGAGATTCCATGCACAATACTCCCGCTTTGTTGCCCCCATTGATTAACGACGGAGTGAGGTTGCTGGTCTATGCTGGGAACGCTGGTGAGTAGAATATCCCCATTTTGCCTATGGCGTTCTAGGTAGTAAATGGCGGACTGATGCTTGACGTGGGCAGATATGATGTGCAACTACATCGTAAGTCCTCTTCGATGTGAGGGGGATGGGATGGTCGTTGACTCCCTTGTAGGGTAACGAACGTTGGCTTGAAGTTCTGGAAACTGATTTCCTCGACGAATTTACAACTGCCCCGACGGAGCAATGGATAACGTTGCAAGGCAAAGTAGCAGGCACTGTACGCAGCGCAAGCGGCGGTGGGTCCGGTGCGGGTAACATCACCTTCGTCACGGTCCACGAAGCTGGGTCAGTATTTTGGTCGCATGTTCCGCGAAACGGATGCTGATATGTGTTGCAGCCACATGGTACCGCTCGATCAGCCCGAGGCTGCTTTGGTAAGTTATCTGCGTGGTGGTCCTCCCAAGAATCTTTGTACTGACTTGTGTGGTCTCGCAGGACATGCTTATGCGATGGATCGCGGATGTTCCCCTGGCATAATGCTCTCCAAATCGTTTGTACTCCGGTTTCGTTCGTCACCATCTGACAAGCTTCTCGAAGAGATGTCATGTGTTGTAATTTATGGTGAATCTATTGGCTATCTGGGCAATTTACTCGAGCTTCTCGGGCAACCGTTGGGGTGTTGAGAACCGCTCACCCACTTTGGAACTATGCCTTATTTATACGAGGCTTTTACTTCTATTGTCTGTTGCTCGTACCCATGTTCCGAAGAGTTGCGTTGCAGGTCACCGAAGTTTGGATCTTCAGATGCCGTACGGTACTTGCGATTTTCCGACCCCATTCCCTCCGGGTTGCACCACGCTTTTTGATTTTCCTCGACGAAATCGGCTCCGGCATGAGAGCAGTGGGTGGACCAGCCTGGGTCACTGCGCGACGAGAGTCGAGCCGCCGACCCTCTCATGTGATGACTTCCATTATACAGTTGACTAACCACCTTGGTGTCGACCCCAGTCGGACTTCCCTGTAGATCTGGATGCGAATCATTCTGACCGACCATGGTCTTCAGTTTTCCGGATGAGAGAAAATAAAATATTTGGGTGCGTGGATTTGATCAATCAAGTAAACAAGACGTCCGTCTTTTTTCGTCCACCTTCAAGAATCATGGAGGCTCCCGGAAAGGCGGTTAACAAACATCGTCCTCAGCGCACTTTAGGCGCGGATGCGAAGTTTATTCCTGATCAGTGATCTCGATAAGCGTTTGCTCACCGTGATCCGCTCTTCAAGTTGCGCGCGTTTTCTGGCAGGACTCAGGCGGAGACACCAGTTTATGGACGACCTCAGGCCGACCTCCCAGTGGTCCTGCAAGATTTCACCAACAGGCTTCTCTTTCTTCTTATGGTAGCTAGTTCCGCCTCCTCGTCCTTCTCACTGCGCAGAGGTTGGTTGTGGTACGTCTCTCCCTTCCGAGTCAGCGAGTCGAGAACTTGAAATAGAAGTCACACAATTCGACCACTGAAGACTACATGGTCATCGATGCATTTTGTTCCATACCAGGGCCAAACCTTGGACGTCATGGACGTCCCTTGCGAACAAGAACTAGTATGTGTAGGCTTGCTCACGAGTCAGGCGAGGCGACTCAACTCGCAGAGCATTCTACGGATCACTCATCCAACACATAGCACATCATGGGTACGTTCGTCCTGGCTACTTTCTTTGGACCGTTACTTCGACCCAATGCGTACACTAGCTGAGCGTCACCATCCGGACAGACAAAATGACGCAAAATATATTTGTTTACGCGAGGGGACAAGGAAACAAGATCTACAAAGGGACATAATTTTTCCTGCAAGTCTAAGACAGCCAATAAGAATGGTATCCGGGATCCAGAAATGCCGTGTACGAAGGGGCCAAACCACGTCATCGAGGGAACAAGGCAGCTCGAGGAGACGTCTTACTGACCGGCGCGGACGAGAGCCGCGCTCAGTGGTAGTTCGAAGTGACACCAGGGCAGAGCGTCAGGGTAATGTCAGTGTTTCCACAAGTGTAGTCGACAATATCGGCAGGCTTGTATCCATCTGTAGGCGGGCAAGGAGAGACGTGCGTTAATACCCATCTTTATGCAGTCCGAGGCGAGGAGCGACGTGACTTACTGGCGCCGTCGTTGTCGGGGAAGGCGTACGCGTTGGGGCATCTGCCATAGTAGAAGGCGCTGTGAGGACCGGGGCCGGCGTTTTTCACGCAGCCCCCACCGCTTGCAGGGAGAGCACCACCTTTGCATGCGGAGGAAGAAGAGCAGCAGGGAGAGAAGCACGATCCACTCGGGCCGGGGACAGGCTAAGTTTATGTCAGTGCGCAAAAAAAGGTTCCGAGGTGGAGTGTACTGACACAGCCAGAAGAGATCGTGCAAGCAAACGCGTCACAGCTAGTGCTGGCCGAGGAGATCTTCATCCCGACGTTGTAGCCGTAGATGAGGGAGATGTCGTATGTCACTTTACCGGGGACGGCCCACTGAGGAAGAAAGGTATTGGATAATGGAAACAATCTGTTCGAGCTGGAAACGTACAAAGTTGAATTCGGCTCTGCTGAAAGGGGTCACACCATTCCAGGTGGGACCACCGGTGGTGCAAGATCCCGCACTGTTACATCCAGTACCTACGAACGTGAGCAGAGATCCTGAAGTCGGCGAAAGACAAACAACTCACCGACGTTGATGGCACCGTCCCAGTTGGAACTAATGTCCATGTTGGCACTGGCACCAGCGGCAACATTCACATCGTTTCTGATAGTACCGAAACTGGTCTGGGTATACAGGAAGACGGACTCGGAACACTTGTTGGCAACGGTCAGAGACCGGGCTTGAGCCACGATCGCAAGTGCTGCGAGAGCGAGAGTGGAGAGGAGAGACATGTCTGTTAGCTGGGAGTTGGAGTAGTAAGTTGAACTGAAGGGATGGGGGGGCTTGCAAACCCAGCTCTTGTACCTTTTGCTATGACGCTAGGCCACGGTGACTTTAAGAGGATCGATCCCGGTGAGGATGTAAGTTCTACTAATCTAGAACGACGGGGTGGTTCGGAGTGGAACAAATCGCGATGGAACAAGGATATTCCAAAGGATTCGAATTGCCATATCAATAGCGATGATCGGGATAGGGGGAGAATCCTACTTTCTAAGTGTAGCAGTGCTTCGCCATTGTCAGAATCGGTTGCAGACGTAAAGGGTGATACACCACTATCCAGTGATGCGTAGGCCTCGCAGGAATCATTTCTGCATACGGTTTCAATGTGGACCGCGATGCTACCGCCGCCGCCGCACATAACATCGTTCACGGAAGTTAAGGCCTTGTCCGATCGGGTATTCGCTAGCACGGGCGCAATATTGTGTATCGTCTCCAACGGTGTTTCTAGGAAGCTAATGTAACGTCTGATTCCAGCACCCGGTGATGGGGTTACTACTTGCACTAGCAGCCCTCGGAAATAGACGGGGGCGAGATCCTGATGGAAAGAGATGTGATGGCCTCGTCGACTAGGATTGGGTGACCGCCTCTCGCTGGACTGATCAAGGGCAATTGACTGCTTACAGAGTAGTCCGTAATTAGGGCCATCGTTTTCGTGTGGACGGTGCTTGCTGCGAAGGGATCCACCATGGCCGCATTTACGAAGCGCGATTCATCTAAAAATATCCTTGGCGCTGGTGGTTAGTCTTTGGGTCACCGTCTGCCAAAAAGGCACGGAGAAAAAGTACAGCAGTAAACCGACCTAGTAATAGTACGTCGGCGAGCCGAGCGTTGAGTACGTGGGCGTTGTGGTGATGAGTAACACAAAGCAGTCGCACTGTGTGGTATCTGTAGCTCAGCGTGCGAACTGAAAATCAAGCCTACCAACTCTGTCGGTTGCTACATGATAATAAACACTTGTCCAAAAAAAAGAAAATCAAGCCTCTTGTTCGTCTTTCCTCACTGACATGTGTGTCGGTGACACCCGGTGGTGTCCCCTTGTCTGGTGCGTCTGCTGGCTGCGGTCGAGTACGCTCATCGCGTTCTTTATTTCGTCAGTCCCAACAGCGTCGTCCTTGTGGCATGGCCCTCGCCAGCAACTTCTTCGTCTGTGGCCTCGTCGCCCAGACACCCTGGCCCAGCACTTTTTCCGCTCGCGTTCCTGAATGCCTCCTTACCCGTTCTCCCTGCCGCTTCGACTTTCCTGTCAATCTCACCAACTCCGTCGCTTGCTCGTTCCTCGAACGGCTTGTCCGTGTAAGCTGTAAGCTGACCTCGTAGGCCCAGTGCGCGTTGCATTCAGGTTCGCGGCGTCAGCAGTCTGCTCGTACTTGGCGGGCTTTTTAACCCGGGTGTTGATTCGATTGATAACTGCTCAACCACCCGTGATAACGCTTTTTTCAACTGACCTGTAATCACACTCGGAACGACGGTGGGAAGGAGCCTGTGTAGTACCAGGATCAAGAACAGCCTGTGACGGCGGGAGGGACATCCAACACCAATCAACTCTATCGTGGAACCCCAGGGATGACAGCAAAAGGAGTTATATGACTACTGAGTGGAGGAGCAGATGGATCATCAAAACCAACGATGTCTGTCTCTTCCGTGTCGCACTCTAGCAGGTTAAAATATTCAGCAGCACCAGACGTGTGAGCGACTCGAGCACACGTTGCATGAAGAGCGAGTAAAGGGGGTCGGGCAACTGCACTCCTTCAACTTCGGAAGTGAACTCGAAAACCATGGGTCCATCAGCATGGGGTGCTAGTTTCTATTACAACAGATTCAAATGTACTTACTGGGTAACTAGTACATACGTGGCTTGATCGGACTTCGTTGTAGGATGATGTAGAACGATCGAAATGCAATAATAGTCGTCGGTACAGGTACGCTCACCACACGGCGCTTGGTATCTGTTCATGCACATACACCTAGTTACTAGTGTATTGTCTTGCTTTCGTTTTCATCACTGCTCACGCTCAGAACAGGTGTACTCGACCTATCCACCGCTATCCGTGTCCAAGAGATAGGGAAGTACAATGTAACCGTCGTCGCAGCCGGTTTCCCACCGGCGACCCGCGGACGATCCGGTACTATACGAGCCATTGGTCTGTAAACGTCCTTCAATCCATCGCGAGTGATCGTGTCGTTTCGTTCAACTCTCCTATACAGGGTGCACACCACTGTATCAGTCAGGCGTTTGGAGATACAAGACAGAGAGGTGCGTTATTGCAGTCTGACCTACCCCCTTCTCTATCAGACATTCCAGTGCTCACCGCGCGACTGCACCCAAAACGGATTTTGACCTCCGCCCCGACAGATGACAAGTGACAGGTAAGGAGCGCGTGTGCCCTAGGACGTCGGGAAACGAGACTAGGCTGACACAGCTTGTCCAAATACCATCACTGGCACGACGATGAGGGTGCTCAACCTGTTACCTCTCGTCTTCCTCTCCACTGTCCTTGCATCCTTTATCCCTGACGCACAGATCGTTCTCGGTGATGCCTTTTCTCCAATCCGCGACGCGGTCAGTGGACTGCCCAAGCCACTCCAGTCCGGGTTGAACAAGGCTGGTGCAAAAATCCACAAGTGGATAGATGGAAAGACCTTTGTGCAGGAGCACGGATTGATGTGTGAGTCTTTGAGCAGTAAAATGCGGTGGGTGGCTAACTGGACATGCACTACGCAGACGAGCTCGTCCAGCACTCACACTTTTCCGACTATCAGCTAAGGATTACTGAGCCTACGATCTGCGATCCATCCGTGAAACAGTACTCTGGATACCTCGACATCACCGACAATAAACACCTCTTTTTTTGGTTCGTTTCATTCCAACACACTCCGTAGACCATCTAACGCGGTCGCGACCCGACTTCCCAGGTTTTTTGAGGCCCGAAACTCGCCAGAAGATGCGCCTCTCGTCATGTGGCTTAATGGTGGCCCCGGCTGCAGTTCCTCTGCCGGACTTCTCTTCGAGCTTGGTCCCTGCCGCATTGCCGATAACGGCACAGCCACGATTCCGAATCCCTACAGCTGGAACACGAATGCTAACATTATATTCCTCGACCAGCCCGTCGATGTAGGATACTCTTACGTCGAGGACGGGAGTACCGTCAACACCAGCCCAGTCGCGGGCAAGGACGTGTATGCGTTCCTGGAACTCTTCCTCTCCCGTTTCCCCGAGTACGCGTCTCTGCCCTTCCATCTCGCAGCTGAGAGTTACGGTGGCACGTACGCGCCGAACATTGCGAGCGTAATATACAACGAGAACAAGAAAGTCCCTTTGACGACGTCATCCGATGCCATCAACCCACTAATTAAAATCAACCTCGCATCTGTGATGATTGGTAACGGGGTAACCGACAACTATATCCAGATGGCCTCGATACCTGACTACCTCTGCGAGGGACCATACCCTATTTACGATGATCCCGAAGGACCACAGTGCCAGGCGCTCAGGACAAAGGTACCATTATGCCAGACACTTGCAAAAGCTTGCCATAATTATAATTCTCGCTTGGTCTGTGTTCCTGCAGCTCTGTACTGCATTAGCCAGCTGTACAGTCCTATCCTACGTGAGTCTCATTTCAAATATTGTGTCTGTAACGTTAAACTTTGCCTTTCCCACTAGAATCCGGCCTCAACCCTTACGATGCACGCCTTCCTTGTGACCACGCGACGGATGGCCCTCTCTGTTATCGAGAACTTAGTTGGGTTGAAACCTACATGAATCAACCCGATGTCAAAGTTGCATTAGGCGCGAACCCTCAGCGGAATTTTGAAGCTTGCAACGCGGCTGTTAGCCAAGCATTTTTACTTCAAGGAGATCTAATGCACAACACTCCCGCTTTGTTGCCCCCATTGATTAACGACGGAGTGAGGTTGTTGGTCTATGCTGGGAACGCTGGTGAGTGGAATGCGTCTATGGCGCTCTAGGTAGTAAATGGCGGACTGATGTTTGACATCCGCAGATATGATGTGCAACTACATCGTAAGTCCTCTTCGGGGAATAGGATGGTCGTTGACTCCCTTGTAGGGTAACGAACGTTGGCTTGATGTTCTGGAAACTGATTTCCTCGACGAATTTACAACTGCCCCGACGGAGCAATGGATAACGTTGCAAGGCAAAATGGCAGGTACTGTACGCAGCGCGAGCGGCGGTGGGTCCGGTGCGGGTAACATCACCTTCGTCACGGTCCACGAAGCTGGGTCAGTATTTCGGTCGCATGTTCCGCAAAACGGATGCTGATACGTGTTGCAGTCACATGGTACCGTTCGATCAGCCAGAAGCTGCTTTCGTAAGTTATCCATGGTGGTCATCCTCCCGAGAATGTTCGTACTGACTTGGGTGTGCTCGCAGGACATGCTTATGAGATGGATCGCGGATGTTCCCCTGGCATAATACTCTCCAGATCGTTTGTTCTCCTGTTCCGTTCGTCATGCTCTGACAAGCTTCCCGAAGAGATGTCATGTGTTGTAATTTATTGGGAATCTATTGGCTATCTGGACAATTTATCGAGCGCAGGTCACCTGATTTTAGATCTTCAGAAGCCGCACGCTACTTGCGATTTTCCACCCCATCCCATCCGGGTTCCGACTCGCTTTTTGTTTTCCCTCGACAAAATCGGCTCCACGTGGAGATAGAGGAGCACTGATTCTTGAGCGGAATGATTATCAAGTAAATTCCCAATTTGCCAATGACTGCCAGTGAATACTTCAAACGTGTCGCTGGGGCTGCCGATGCATCGGGCCGCCTGATACGATTAAGATGTCAACTATGATTGTGACTGTGATACATGCACGAGACGTACGATAACGACAAGCGCGTCGACGCATGGCTGAATCGACAACTGCGCCCACCAATGTGCTTGTGTCCTGTCCGCCGTGTCCGAACTCCTAGCCATGTGTAAATGTCTACGCATGTATCAACTACAAGAGCCACGAAAAGAAAGCATCCACCCACTGTGTCGTCGGGCGCGTTCCCGTGCAGATGACACGAGTGGTGACGAGTCAAATTATCTGGCATTTTCTGCATAACAAAGCCCTGGTCGATGTTTACCTCTAGTCTGGTGTATTGAATGTAAGTACTGTATGTAGTCAGTACTAGTATAAGTAAGTAAATGATTAGTATGTTCACCTCAGTGGTTGGGAAACCAGCTGAGGTGTCTAGCTACGAAACGAAAGTTCGAATGTTACGTGATTACGTAATAATGTGGCTGTACGACCACACCCGAGTTTGGCTACTCCATGGTGACCAGCCCGCTATGAGGTTGTTGCCATGTTGAGGGGCAAACCGCCAATAGACGGTCTGGTAAAAGTTGTCACGGTTTATCAGGATGCGCGGATTCTCATGCCATTCTCAATTTTAGCCAATCAGAAAACAGGAGATTATCGCATCAAACTATTTGGAGATTAGATAATGACGATTAATTTTGTATGTGCGATTAGATCTGCTCGACAAAGTCTGTCTGTATTGTTGATCTTGCCATGAATACCGACAACCCTGCCGATTTGGTCCTCGAATACATGCTAGATATGCTCGAGCACCACACATTTGAAGAGATCGGCCATCGACTTCCCCTGGAATACCTGCAAACACTTCCGCATCATGACAAAACTGATGCTCTTCGGGCATGTCTCATCGTCTACCAGCTTATGTCGTGCACCATTGTACCCTGTGTTTTTCAACTTCAGGCATCATTAGCTATGCTCAATGGAAGAGATACCATCATCAGACTCAGATTCCAGTACCTGTGCCTCCAGTGATGAGTCTTTCGTGGGCGATGGTGCAGGGCCCAGCTACTACATAGTGGCAGACTCATGCACTGGCATGAGAATTGATTGTGTTCTCTCCAAAGTTCAACTTTTGGCACTTTATCCCAGAGTGTGGCATGTCCAAAGAAAGGCAAACAAATTCGAATGAGTAATGCAACGATCACAAGGTGACATGACAGCGAAAGTTGAACCCCAGTGAAAACTGGGTATGACCCAGTAGGGTCATACAGTATGTGACAAAATGTGAACTCAGCGATTTCTGTATCACGAGATCTGATTTTTTCAATGCGCTCATGTATCATCATGTAGTTTATCGATGCGATATTGATGTCTATACCAATTCTATGCCTTGTCAACATTGACATCGCCATCAGATCACCTCAATTTTGCTGTTCACGACAACCGTTCTAGCTTATCACACTTGCGTCTCACACGCATCGACACTATGTGGTAGCACGACACCACACTAAGTTCCAACCTGTTACAACTTGAACGTCTGCAGCATCCACACTTTTTCTATCCATCCTCTCAGTTCTCGGATGGAGCCAGGGCCATCTGATTTGTCCGGCCACACTGCCGCAAAGCAGCTTGTATGTATGTGTCATCGATACTGTAAAGGACAACCTCGCCTTCTCTCAGAAACAATGTTCTATCGCCACTTGAGCGAGGTTGAAGAAGACGAACGACATAAGCTGGAAGCCATCAAAGCAGCATCCTTGGATGCTGCTCATATGATACTTACCAGTAGAGGCTCCTTGGACAATCATGCAGAACAATCTACCATTGAAGCAGGCCCGAGTAAAGGCACCTCTCTTACTGCTTGCCGGACAGCAAGTTTACAAATATTGGTGAAGAGGGCTCGAGAAGATCCAGACTCTCAAAGACGTGTGGGTAAGCGCAAGTGCACACGCAATAAAGAAAATGTTGGTCCAAATGTGAGTTCCCTCGACATTTCTGAGAGAGTAAATGATGACCATTTACAGCAAATTGAGGAGCCTGAACGAGATCAGTCAATCTTCTACCCCCCTCCAGATCCCCCACCTTCACCCCATCGAGTAAATTGGCCGGACAGCTCTGGGGGAGAACCCGACGAACGGCCCCCCTCGTGTTCACCCACTCCCCCACCTGGCCCAGATCTCGATGATGAGGAGGCTGCTGTTGAGAATTCTGGTATTTCTTATTCAGATATTCTTATCCTGATACCAGATTCTAGAGCAGTCTATGACCTTATCTTTACGCTATTCATATTACTCACCTTATCAAGATAAGCTATCTCTTATCTTATGGTCTAGACTTATGATGTCATTCTTATCTCTTATCATGACATCATACGCTTATCAGCCTATAGTTGATATACCTCTTATCTCTTATCATACTATACAGTTATGATATCAGAGTTCAGTATCAATACGTACAAACAGTACAGATACTATATACATAAGATGGGCCTTACAGCCTATCTCTCTATCTCTCTATCTTGTTCTTTCCTATCACTGGTTCACTCCTAAGCCTCCCTGCTTATACTTGAACCACTTCAACCTTTATCACCATCTACCAAGAACCTGTCTACGTGAGTCTCCCACTAGACAACTCATCCCTTCATGTTCCTGCGCTATTGGGGTTATATTCCCAGTAGCTGCTCCTGGTCCTCCGCCGCTACAGAACCTGGACAGCTCTGGAGAAGAACCCGACGAACGGCCCCCCTCGCATTCACCCACTCCCCCACCTGGCCCAGATCTCGGTGATCAGGAGGCCGCTCCCGGCCCTCCACCTGTTCGAGAGGGTCTACCTCGTATCGAATACAATCGCAGGCTCCCCCCACCAATCAATCTTGTAGAACTTTCCCGTATCACCGTCCTTCTGAAGCTACAACAACATCTGGCCTTTATAACAATTGTCCGGGATGCTTCACTTCTGGACCCGATAGCAAAAATGACCAAGACGATGCTCACTCGTCTGCGAAATCCTCCCCGAGGTCCTATCCAGATTGACAACCCTGGTGTTTCTCATAGCATCTCTGCTTACCTCGCACTCGAGCACACATCACAAGGCACTTATGAATGTGTCATCAGATCTACGCAACGAAACTTTTCAGCCGCCCCTGGTGTTGAAGATTGCTTGAGGTTTGGCGCAGTTGAGAATCTCCTAGCAGCATATACCGGGATCGAACCTGTGCGACATGACATGTGTCCAGATTCATGCGCCGCATTTACTGGACCATTTGAAAACCTTGAATTGTGTCCAACTTGTCAAACATCTCGCTGGAATCAGGCGAAATTTGAAGCAAGTCAAGGTAGACTCAAGGTTCCAGCAAAGACATTTGTCACTCTCCCTCTTGGACCGCAGCTGCAAGCACTTTATCATGATCCCAATGGTGCTTGCGCGATGACTTATCTCTATGAACGAACTCAAGAAGTCTTGGATGAATATGCATGAACACAACAAATTCCAATAATCAGCGACATTGCAATGGGTTGGGATACCCTCGGCGCATTTCTTGCAGGCGATATCAAAGAATATGACATTGTCGTCATGGCTTCCATCAACGGTCCACAAATCTACAAGGATAAGGAGTCTGATTGCTGGCTCTATATCTGGATCATTCTCAACCTTTCTCCCGATCAGCGCTATTGCAAGCTTCATGTTATTCCCGGCGGTTTCATTCCCGGCCCTCATAAACCCAAGAATATCGACTCATGCATGGTTGTAGGCTTGCATCACTTATCAGCGCTACAACAAGAAGGCCTCCAGATCTGGGATGCAGCTCGTAACGAGACATTCTGTTCCGATATCTATCTCCTTTTCGTAACTGTGGACAGACCCGGCCTCGTACATTAGGATGGTCTGGTTGGACATTGTGGCAAGAACGGCTGCCGACTCTATTGCGGTGTCAGAGGACGACAAAAAGACTCTCACTCTCACTACTATCCCACACTATTACACCCACATAATGCCCATGGAACAAGCAACCACCCCGACATCTCCGCATTTCATATTCCCCCAGGCAGTAGTCAGGAGTACACGCAGAATTTATTTTATCTCATGTCCTCACCCAATCAACGTCAATTCGAGTCACGTCGCACTGAAACTGGAATCTCGAAACCTCCACTTATTACTGGACTCCAGCCGTCCCGCTCACTCGGTGTTCCCATCTGCATGACAACTGACCTTATGCACCTCGCTGCGAATATAAGCGACCTCTTGATATCTCTCTGGTGAGGAGATGTTGTATGTATGCTGACTGATGACATTGCTACCTGGGACTGGGCCGTTTTACGTGACAAACAGACTTGGCAAGCTCACGGTTGTGGAGTCGAAGCTGCTGGTCAACATCTACTGGGTTCATTTGATGTCAAACCATGCAATATTGCGACCAAAAAGAATACAAGTTATACAACATGGGAATTTGTGGTCTACTTGTTCGGTCTCGCCCCAGGTCTGCTGCACAATATCCTACCCGAACGCTATTGGAAAAACCTCTGTAAGCTCATGAGAGGTTTTCAGATAATGTCCCAACATGAAATCACACACAAGCAAGTTCTTCAAGTGACTGTCCTTCTCGCGGCATGGGAGTGCGAATTTGAAGAAATCTATTATCAGCGTCGCAATGATCGCATCCATTTCCTTCAGCCGTGCATACATCAGATTGTCCATCTCAGTCTGGAAACTTTTCAAAAAGGCCCACCCATATGTACTGCTCAGTGGACTATGGAATGCACAATCGGAAACCTGAAACATGAAATATGACAGCCCTCAAATTACCTCGTAAATTTTGCTAATGAGGGTCTTCAATGGGCACGCATCAATGCTCTCCTTGCAGCGCTTCCAGAACTGGACGAATCCCGCCCTCGTCTTCCTCCTGGTGCCGTTGACCTTGGTGACGGCTTCTTTTTGCTGAACAAATCTGACAAGACTTTCGTGAATCCATCCCATGGTACTGCCGGTTTTATCTGGGAGTTTCTTGATCGCCCAAACCCAATTCCGAAGATCAAACGCTGGGCATGACTTTTATTGCCAAATGGACAGATTGCTCGTAGTGCTTGGAGGGAGCAACTGAGATCTCCTGATAATACACGAGTTTCTCGAATGATCAAGGTATTATCTCTAATATGTGGCTGACATATAAACTAAACATCCATAGTTTACACTTTACAATACAATACTCTTTGGCGAAGTCCTCTATTACACAAGACTGGCAGTTGGCGAGGGGAAAAACCTACATTTTACCAATGTCGCACTTGTCCACGCATTTTCACGTCCTGATCAAGCTACACTCGATGCATCTTACTCAACGGTACCGACATGTCAAGCCATTGATTCCATTTTGGTTGTCGACATCCATCATATCATCAGTGTCATAGCAATGGTCCCACACACCCATCGCCTAGCAAATGGCCTCAATCAAAATCAGTTTTTCACAGTCGAAAAGCCAGGTTTGAGCGTCTCGCATTTTATGCATGTTAATGGGGGGGTAATGGATGATGATGACGAGGCTGATGTAGATGTCAACTAGCTCACTCTAAGTTGTATCAATTCAAAAGTTTTGATGGAAGCAGTACAGCCTGATGCATTCATGAAAACCACAGTATCATACATTGGATATCATACACTACAAGAGAACTGTAACCCAAAGTGTAAGCAGACTACTTGCGGTCGCAGTTGCGTGTGCTAGTGGGTTTTTCGTACTTGTACGCCAGTTTTTTGCATTGATTTTCCTGCATATAAACATGTAATGTTGTTTAAGAACATATATAGTGATACATTTACTCACCTTGTTGCCAGAGATCGAGGGAATTGATGGTGCACCAGTTTTCGAAATGGATGGAAAATCTTCATCCTCTGACTCGGTTAAGCTATCGTCCTCAATTAGATCTTTAACTATTTGGTTAGTAGCTTGAGAATGACCGAAATTCCCATCCACCGCACTCGCAGGAACGTTTCTTTCCTTTGTTCAGAGGGACCAGTGGGAGGATAATTGGTGAATTTTCTTTCTTCTTGATGGTTGTATCCTCGTCGTTTTTGGCAAGCATGTAAGAGTGGACTTGAGAGGAAATGATCTCGATAGTGAGAGGGCCAGGAAACTCAGGATTATATGTGAAGATATAAGTGTCTTCAGGGTGTTTCAAGGGTACAGCAAGTTTGACATGGTTCTCAAAAGACATGGTTGTGGATTAGATTAGGTAATTCTAATCAAGTCAGATCTTATCTGGAATCCTGAATTTATGGTCTCCTATCCTTTCTTTCTTTCATTCCCCCGCTTTCTTGTTGAATACAGCTACTACTATGAGAACCCGAATTCTTGCTTCCTCGTCCCCTCCTTCATCTAGCCTGAGCCCTCCATTTGGCTCTCCTCTTGATGTGCCAGTATTCTTATCAGCACAGGCACCACCATCAATGCAGCCACCGCCACCCACGCAATTAACCACAGTATCCCCAACTTTGCTGCTACTGCCTCATGTCATGCCACCACATGTCAACGGAGCTTTTATGGACCAATTTGGAATGGTAAGGCACTAATACTCTCCTAGATCTCTCTCGCAGACCCAAGGCTTGTAGTCTGGGCTGCCAAGTTATCCCAATCCATTTTATATGGACTATATGTGTGAGATTCATTTCAGCCATGAGTGTATCAAAGAATTGGAAATCGAAAATGCAAAACTTATGGTCAAACGTGATACACTCAGGTAATTTGTGAGCACATTTCCAGATAGGTTACTAATACAGTGTGCGAGTACTAGGGAGGTACTTAAGGCCAATGCTGTCATTGATCCTGCACTGTCCATCCCCCCTTGTCCCACGCGAGCAACTCATCCCAACATCAAGTTCTGGACCGCCACAGACTACAACAACTGGCTCTTACTGCCTGAAGCACAACGGGCACAACGTGGAAAGGAACCTCATCTTGAAGAAGAAGACAGCACACCTGTCTCGGGCTGCCATCTTACAAGTATATGCAAGTGCATCCGAGGTGCTTGGTGCAAGCTAGTGAACATGAAACGTGCTCCACAAGTCTGGGGGGAGCTAGATACGATGGCAAGAGATTTCTTCCATGCTCACATAGAAAAGTCCTGGCCGCTTTTTAGGTGTGCAGAAGGTGGATGGAAGCTTGACCGAATAGCACACTCAAGCTACCCTGCATGGCGTGCAGGTCATATAGATCAGAGTGGAAACTGGTTAACCAAGGCAGAAAGGAAGAAAAGGAAAGGAAGATGCAAAACTGAGGACAATGAAAGGCTAGCACCCCTGGCAAAAGTTTGAAGAGGTAAAGCGCCATTGTAAGATGAAATATATGCTAATTGCTATGCCGCCAGTGTCCATGCACAGTTCTTCAACTTCCGCAGTATCGACAACGGATTCATTCTTTTCTACATTGTCCAATGAAGAGAATTCACTCACTTCTATTGCATCCAACAACTCTACCACTCCCGAGTTGACAGCCACATCTGCTCAGATTTCCACAACTCCTGCTGCAATCAACTCTATTCCTGACTCGAACAATGCCTCGTCTATTTCTGCAGCTGCTCCTACCCCTGCAGCGCTTGGCTCTACCACTCCTGAGTTGACGGCCGCATCTGCTCAGATTTCCGCAACTCCTGCTGCAATCGACTCTATTCCCAACTCGAACAATGCCTCGTCTATTTCTGCAGCTGCTCCTACCCCCGCTGTGATCGACTCTATTTCTGACTTGAACAATGCATCATCTACTCAGATTTCTGTAACTGCTCCTACCCCCGCTGCGATCAACTCTATTCCCAACTCAAACAATGCATCGTCTACTCAGATTTCCATAACTGCTCATACCCCTGCTGTGATCAACTCTATTCCCGACTCAAACAATGCATCGTCTACTAGTACTCTGGTTCCAACCACTACTCCGAGTCTGTCCACTGCTCCAATCCCCACAGCGCTCAACTCTCCTATTCACATGTCTACTTCCTCCAACACAGTGCCAGCTGTGGTAACGCACCGTAATCCATTGTGAGTGTTGCCAAGTCAGGAGATAGTTTTATACTGACAAATTACTATATGATATAGGTGCGGGCTTGCATCAGTTGCCGCTGAATTTGGTATCAACATCCCCACCAAGAGCTCTGAGACTGCAACAACTTCCAACGTCAACACAACAGGTCCTATTGCTGAGGTAGCTTCATCATCTCAGCTGAGCAGTGCAAAGAAGATCACAAAGATGCAGCCAGGACCAGTCCACAATGGAAGGTAAGCAATACATGATGTAAGGCTGTTATTTGTGCTCACTCCTCTCATTCTCAGAAACCTATGCATGCATCGATGGCTCAAGGCATTCAAAAACACAACAAGTGGAACGACAGTTGAGTTCAAACATTATTATGACTCATTGAGCAAGGAGAAACAAGAGGCAAGATATTAATTTACTGTCTCTTGTAGTCACTGACAAGCTCCCAAAGGCATATGACAACAAGGCAGCAGATTTGGTATGTCGAGGTTCCATGTAGTATTTCAGGACTAATGGATAATTTTCCACCGTGACTAGGTTTCGAAGAACGGCTGGAATAAAGAAATTTATTCTGGGACGATCTACTAGTGCAGCACAAGATTGCCCTGGTTGCAAGATTTCTGGCAACTCCGATAACTGCAACAACTGTTGTTTTCGCTCTCAATTGTTCCTGTTTCCACCTCCTGCCGTTTTCGCCTCCCCCACGTTTCGCCACTGCCACCCAATCAGCTCTTCAAGTTTTCACTGTTGTTTTCGTTTGGATAGAAGCTTTTCATGTTCGCTTTTGGTGTACTGCTTTTGTAGCCTTTTCATCCAGGTGTTCCCGATCATAGCTAGCATGAATGCAATGATTCAATATGTGGTCATACGGGGTGAGATCGAGAACGGGTCAGATATGTTTTGATGTGACGAAATACCAGACATCACCGTAGAATCACTTGTGGTCAGATGTGGTCAGATTGGATGCTACAAAGTTACTCAAGAGCCAGGGACTCATACATATGTGCAGACATCACGACATATAAAATAAACAATGTCCGTCATGTAGGGTGATATGTCATATTGCCCCACCATATTGAAAATATCATATAACTTGTAGAAAGGTGGTGCTGTAGAATACTCAGTAAGTCACTAAGTAAAACTAGGATAGTAAGTATACCTGTAGAATACTCAGTAAGTCACTAAGTAAAACTAAAGGTAAGAATGGTGCGATGTAGCTATGCTTAAGTAAGCAGTAACTACCATATATGGAATACAAATTCCAACACTCCCCTTCAAACACGAAA